>JAIPRK010001226.1:0-82837 GCA_025469195.1 Chaitophorus viminalis
ACACACACACACACACACACACACACACACACACACACACACACACACACACACACACACACACACACACACACACACACACACACACACACATATACGTACACATATACGCACACATATACGCACGCACACCAGCAACGTGTTTTTGGACAAATATAATATGTGTACACCAATCAATATATGTATACATATATATATATATATTAATTATATAAATACGAAAACACGTTGAAACGGGTAGGTAGTGTGTGCGTGTGCGAGAGCCAAAAGCTTTTTAGCATATAATATGCAAACAATCGCCCGCGCTTCGGTACAAGATATTTCGTAGAACTCTCGGTGATTATACCGGGCACATGACGGCAGCGGCCGCAGCTACGGCGGTGTTCATGAGATGTACAATATTATTTCCACCACCGCCCTGAGTTGAGTAAACGCAATTTATATTATTATAATACATGATATATACAAGATGACGTATATATACCTACATTTATATACAGGTTGTTATTTAAATATCTACGTTTAATGAGTATGTAATAATATGTAGTTGTAGTGTATGCAAAAATATACTGTAGGCCGCAGTGTTTTCCCAGGGAGGTATAATCTATGAAAAGATGAAGATGATTTGGTTTTATTTTTTTGTAACTCATGGTGATGAGTAATTAAATTTAAATTCCGGAAAAATCACTATTTAAATTTAAAATATTTAAAATATAAATATAAATATTTTAAACAAATTGCTAAAAAAAACTAAGTGCCTATATATTTATTTTATTATTTCCAAACAATTTGAAGATTTCCATTAAATAGTCCATTACTATGAAAATGCTGACCTTTCAATTTTTTAATAATTACATTAACATCATAATTTTTAACATTTTAGATTCTGAACGGAGTGATGGAATCTATTGGTGTTACAAAGATGTGTGTTTTATTTTTTAATTTTTTAATTTTTTTTTTTTATAACTATTTGATCCACACTAATTCAGCAAACATTTTATAACACGCAACCAAACGTCACAACAAAAACGCATCTTTTATACGTATTATAGACTTCATAGTGATGTGGAGTGCGATGGTTGCCCAATATTTATTATCTTAAACTTTCAGGTCTTGGTTCTATACTATAAAAAAATCGAAATTCAGTCATTCGGCTATAAATTGTGCTGTGGAAATGTCATCGGAGCTATTGGTGACCAATGGATGGTGTACTGGTTTAGACGAGATCAACACATAATGCTGATGCTGATATCGGTTAAGACACGTGGCCAGTAAGCTGGATGGTATTTCCACGGTATAAGCCTGTGTGATAACTCATAATAACCGCCCACAAAAATATTAGCCATGATAAAATACAATCGATCCAAAATTTTAATTTAATGATATTCAACGATATTTCAATAAATAGGTTTTATTTTAATTGAACAAAACATATTAATACATAATATTACATATTTGGTAATGATCGTTAGTCGTTACACAATATATTCGTACATTTACAAACTACGAATTGATGTATACCACGTGATGCCGTGTCACTTCGTGTCGAATAAATTTCTGGGTCTTATGATAAAAAAACATAATAAATTATAATAATTATAGATGATGAAAATTTAATAGTCAAAAAGGTAGTCGAGAAAAAAAAAACTCGACTTTAAACAATCATAATTATATCTTCAACTGGCTTGGTCTTAAAAGTAGCAAGAACGAACAGAGTATTTTACCGTCTTCCAGTGGTCACTTTGTCCTCTCCCACTTCATAGGTTCTCCAACATGTAGGTCCACCTCCATTGGCTCATAAACTCATCGTGGCTTTGTCAGCGTATTGTAGGTGGGTGACGGACGCAGGTCAAACGTCAACCCTTCAGGAATATACCACCCAGATGGCCAGATGACTCCGACTGGACCAACTCGTTTTCGAGAAGCGTAGTCTGGCACAGTACGGAAAAGGCATTCGGGAATACGTCGGCATTCCAAAATGTTTTACAATCCATTTTCAATAATTGTAATAATGGATTTCTCACTAGCATTTTACGGTTGACGTTCACAAAATCAACTGACAAATAATTCTTCAGACCAAATAACAATATTTTGAATAATTCCTATAGTTACCAACGTTACCGTATTGTAATATGTAAACATCATGTGTTAGCGATTGTATTTCCATGATATAACAATATAATACAAGTGTTAAACATTGCCTAGCGGCATAAGGTGGCTGTGCATAATCGTACGGTCACCGGTTCGAATCCAGGCGGCACAACCGTCCGGTGAGAAGATGCCGCTACCACCCCCTCCCAAACCATAACATGTAATTGAGTCTTCATAAATATAATCGTTGAATTTAACAGCCATGATGATTTTTATGACCATTTCAAATTTAAATTTTTACGAAATTGCATAAAATAACGATTTATTCTCATACGATTTTAAATATTTTTAATAATTCAAATTTGAAATATTCGATTTTTTATATTTGTTTTTTTATAATTGTTGATAAAATAATTTGGCTGGTACAAAATACTTGAAATATTAATAGTAGATTCTACATAAGTTAATAGAAAAATAATGCATTAAACATTTTAATGTTTTGATAAATCACGTTTTCCGAAATTTCAAAACACTATGATTAATACCCTATATTCTATTTATAAACTAAAAAAAAAAAAATATATGAAAGCTCATGATGTAAATAAAAACAAAATATTGAAACCACAAACATTTAAAAAGATCAAGCTGTGTAAAGTGGTTATCATTATATTGTTCCAATAAAATAAAATTAAAAATGATTTCTTTATATTTTACATCAAAACACAGGGCTATAAATATATCTTCGTTGTACGCCACACAATATTGTTGAACGCGCGTTAATCGCGATTATATAGTTTAGGGGGTATATTTATCATTTTATTTTCATAATCGTCATAATATTTTCATAAATTCGACGATATTTTCGTTTTTTGTGTTTTTTTCCCTTCGCCACCGATCGTCATTGTCGAACAATATTGCCTCACGAGTGCATTGCCTAAAACAAATCTTCTATTTAGGTTAGGAGGATCGTATCTTTACAATCTCACTACCTGTTACTACGTGCAAGAGAACGAAAATAATAAAAATAATAATAATAATCAACTGTTATAATTTTTAATACATACTATACTCACAAAATGAAAAACACGGGGACATATGGTTCCGCGACAACGTAGGCAGTGGCGAGGATTCACCAGAGTCGATGAGACAACGCGTCAATATATTTGGTGTCTACCCACGTGTTTACAATATGTTTGGCAAACATGTTAAGATTCGATTGTGAAATATCAAAACTAGTCGTTTTTTATGCACAAATGTCGATAAAAAATATTACAACCTTATTTCGAAAAATGGTTTTTGTAATTCGGAATAGTACCTTCACCCACCACTGACGAATTCGTTTTGCCATTGATTTTATAATATATTTTGTATTGGTCAACATTATAATATGATAAAACCATATTTTTTATTATTTTTTTTTTCATCCATTCTCTAGACTTTATAAAAAAAACTCTTTAAAGAGGGGGAGTCATATAATTGATACGAGTTATTGATAAATCATACGAAAAGTAATTGAAGTTAATTTTGAATTTAGGTGAAATATAATGATAATTAATAATACAATTAATACGTGGTTGATTTTTTTTTCAGAAGTAAGTCATAAGGGAAATAATATAATTCCCGTATATTTGAAAAATATTACGTTTCATTGTAAAAATTTCGAGTTTAGTCTAGCACTTGAAAATCATCGTACGGCCGGATAAGAACTATGATAAATTCAAAATATTTATTGTATTTTGGATGTTATCACTTTATTAAAACAAAATAATCACCCCTCATTTTAATTCCTTCTTATTTTGCAGGATATACTGTGTTTAGATAGTCTAGATCCTAGATGCATGCATGACATAGGATATTATACATCGATGGCTCGTATGGCGGCAGTCATATTACCTAATGTAATATAATATATACAACACAGTCTGACACATTACGCATAAGTTGATATATACCATATACGTTATTGTTTATAATTAATAGTTATATGTATGGGCTGATAATGTGACCATGGGAAATTGCCTAAAACCATGTTCGTATTTCAATATTGTAAGGTACTTGAAAACTATAGTCTTAGTCGGTACCAGCAAAATAAAGCACACCTAATAATATAGTTTTCTAAGTTTCCTTTATCTTGTACAACTGTAAGTTGTAACATATAAAGAAAACTTAGCAAACTTACCTATACTATAACTGCTTGTACCTATAACTTTTTTTTCGCTGCTATTCCACTTTGCCTTTATCGTCATAATCAACATACGTATATTGTTGCAAGAACATCAAACGGTTCGAGTATTTTACCATCAATGCCAAGCGTGCACATAACACACAGTTTACTATTATTTTAAAGGATGGATCGATACCACGAAATATGTTTTCGAAATATGCAAACACTATAAATAACCGATACCCGATATACTGAAAAACCAACTTTTTCGGCAAAAACCATGAACCGATAATAAGGTAAACCCGATACCAGAAACCGATACTCAATGAAACTCATATAAAATAATATTAGGGTTTCTTTTTATTAGTATATAATAATATTAACATTGTAATATTTATGCATTCATATTTACTTATAATTGATCTTATGAAAGATATACAAATCAATAACAAATGATTGTTTTCTTATTAGTATATTTTTACAGTTCCATTAATCTAAACCTCTAAACTTAAAACAAAAAATAATAATGTTCCTTAAAAGTTTCAACCAATCGTCAATTGGTGTAACCATGATCGTGGTTTTTTGCCATTATCCTTAATAAACTACTATTGTAATCAAGTTTTATACTGGTGGTCCCTTTTATGGCGATATTTCGTTCATAAAGAGGTTTTGGAAAAAAAACCTATACCCATAAAACCGATACCACCAACATAGGCTGATAAAAAAAATCATAGGTTCTAGGATCGGTCCACCCCTAATTATTATACACGTTCACGCGTGCGCACACATAATATTATGTTCAATATAATATAATACGAATAACGTCTCGGCAAGGGCAACTTTATGGCACTTGAAACCACAAAATATTGTTTTTGTTTCGCACACAAGACGATGACCATTGTGTATAGAGTGTTCGCTTTGCACAAATGACCCCACCGAGATCGGTGCGCGCCGAGTTTAGATGCTATTCACTGCGATCGTAATTAACGTCAAAAGTTCTCGATTCCCCGAGTTTCCTGGGGAACAATGGGACGTGCGATTTCATCAACTTACTTGGAAATAATTTTCCGACAGATTAACGTCAAATGCAATATTCGAATCAAATCGGCTACTCGTATTATGTCAAACGTTTAAACGGGTGTTTATATTATAACACAATATTTATTCGAATTTTTTTTTTATTATTCCGAAGTTCCGAACCGAGCCCGTACGACGATCGACCGCGGTGCGAAAAAACATCCGAAAATATTCTTTCAGCGCACTATCGCTGTTTTCACGCTGACGACGTTCATTTGCGCTAATTGAAAATATGAAAGGGTTAGAAAACGTCCACCGTAATTATTGTGATCCGTAGACGTTTGTCCCGTTTCAAACTTGAACTGCACTGCGTAGGCGGGGGACCACGGACATCTCGAGACGAAAGTTTAATTAGCCGTGACTATCGCACCAACACCACTACCACGAATACCGTCACTGACTTCCACCACAATGCTGCATGAGTCGAATGGTTTGGGTTTATCGTAATTTTGAATAATTATATTTTCTCGCCATTGCAACTAACCGTTGTCGGTCGCTATTAACGACCTACCATATATATATTGTATATGATACAATATACCATATCGGTTGCTGTCGACTGTCGTACAACATTTTTGCGTTGTAAAACATTACGAGTTTCCATTTGTTGTTTAAAAAACTGCTTCACTGCCAATGCAATTTCCGTTTCATTATTTGGATGGTGTACATTTTGGAATTATCATTATTGATACTGCTATATAATTTATTTAAACATTTCAAACAAACGAATTTATTTTAATATGATTTCAAAACAATTCACTCAAATCCTAAGCCTTTGAGATTCATATTATGTAAAATATCAAAAAATTCCTCTAAAAAGTAAAAAATAAATAAACAAATAAATGAAATGAAATAAATATAAACCATAAAATAAAAACCCACATTAAAGGCTAGTTCGCATTATCAAAACACTACGAGTTTCTAATAATATTAAACGGTTGTTAAAAAACCGTATAATCATCATTGTGAATTCCGTTTCGATATTATTGTGATTCATTTAAACAATTCAAACATATAAATGTATTTTATTATGAATTTATATAACCAAAATCTTATTTTTCTAATTTGTCAACGATTTTAATGTTATCAAACTTTTAATTATTTTATTAACATCAGTACTAAAATATCTACTCTTGTCTTATATATATATATATACTCTATTCTTAATCTGGAATTTTTCACTTGTTTACACATTGCTTCATATCCATTTAGCCACCCTGTACTGGAATATAAATATGTCTCATTAATACAATCAATTTTGTTTTTCATACAAAAATAATAATAGGGACTTAGGAATATATATTCAGGACTCAGGTATCGATTAACTTAAAAAATTCATATTGAAAACTCTTCACTCTTTACTTCTGCGTTAATACCTCTGAATTATTCAATTTTTTTACTATAAAGTATTAATTACCTACTTTTCTTGTGATCACATCTACTCTGCCATACACTATCGCATATAATATATTGTAACATTATTTTAATCACTTTTACCTGTACGTTAAATATTTTTATTGTATTATAATTTTATTAGCTTTTTCTACTCACTGTAGTCTTAATATGTTTATATAAATCCGTTCTATTATTGTGTTACATGCGATTACGGTAATAATATGCTCGTAAATTAAATATAAACATATACATTTTCTAAGACGCTATGAAATACTATATGTCGTGAGAACATTTTGAATAAACTATATTCGTATTTTGCAATAAATATTTACTAGTCTGTTTATTATAATATTAATATGCGTATAGTGTGCACACACTAAGTGATTTGTTTTTACAAATAGGGCATCCTTTTTATTTCATAACTGTTAGTTACGGGCTACGAACGACGATGGAATTGTTTTAGAAATGGATTTCAATCAAATATTTGCATTCAAAATTATTAACATCAAAATGATTTGCGTACATTATATTATATACAATCGATTGAAAACCTATATGTTGAACAGATTAGTATCCAAAAAAAAAAAAAAATATTTGGCTGAAGCACTTAAAGAATATACGCACTATGGTTATATTTTTGGTCTTCTATCTATCCTTCTTTAGCTCTCTCTCTCTCTCGAACACGTGCTATCATTATGTTGCGATGCGGTAATTAAAAGATGAAAAAAAACAGTTACAGACTCGAGAAAAAGGATTACGTGTCATTGTCGGTTTCCGGCAATGTGTGGCGGCGCCGTTTTTGGATTTAAATTAAACACGTAGCTAAAAACAAGAAACAAAAAAAAAGAGCGGAGAGAGAGAAATCGTTTTTCCATACGCAGATGACACCGGCAATACGTTTTGAATACACGCCACGTGGTTCGTAATAACTCTACGAGTCCCGACACATTTCTATTTTAGAAATAAAATTAAACGCGGCACGATTTCTGTTAGCACCATATATGTCATAATACAATATTAATTGTGGACACATGTTCTATGCGTACACCACCACGGTCGTACAAGTCACCGGCCCCCGGTCGAACTAATAAGAAAGTCTCAATACTTGGAATACTATCACAATCGAGTCCACTATTATAGTCCATCTACTCTATTGAACTGTGATGCTGTGGTGCAAAATGAAAACAGTATAACCGTGTTGTGGGAATTTTAATCAAATTGTATTATTTTATTGTGTATATATATATATATATATTTATTTAAATAAACAGATTGCTAGTTGAATATTATCTAAGTGTATCGTTATAAACTCAAAAAACTTTTAACTGTACAACTGCATGCTCGGTTTACCAAACGAAATATAAGCGGTTAGAAAATAAAACGTAACGATACTTTTACCCTAACGAAAACGAAATATTACCGCTGTAACGTATCGATCGTACCTGAATTCCGATCTAAAAAGTAGTCTTACGAAACTTTCAGCACAGATTAACAAAAAAAAAAAAAAGTATACACGGAAAACTAAATTGTCACTTTTTTTCCGTTATCGCTCGCTTCCTTTAACGGCTGTGACGTTCATTACCTTGTTGCTGTTGATTTCCATTCCTAATATTGTAATTTCATCATCATCGTCAAATTTCGATTATAGCCACGTATTTAGTAAGCTAACTCTAATTAATTATAGATTTAAAACAGCCATTATAGATAGTAGTAAAATAAATGTATAGATATACTTACGTGTAATATGGTGTAACGAAATCTTTCTACTTTTTTACGAGGTCCGAGGAGATCTGGCCTCTCTGTTATGAACTTATAAAGGATATATTATTTATGAAATGTAACAATTAGATATTTAGATATTATTTATCAAATGAAACTATTGCATGTGGTTCTGTCTTTAGTCGATCTGTGGAATGTTCGTCATGCAGATGAGAGGTAGTTCACCACCGTTTTCAGAACATCGTCGTTGAGAACACGCCTGTACCAGACTTCCACTCCGTGGACTCATTGCTTCCTGGTTGTAACCTCTTTACTTTTACCTGGTGAAATACAAACTCAATTTATACTTTTTTTCAGTGCCTTGCAGCGGCTACCAAAGACTCCTTGATCATCATACTTTGCGCGATGGCCCCGCTTGCTATGTTGCACACTCAACATATATATTAACCGAATACTATTACTTAAGGCATTATTTACAATGCTTACTCGTATATACAAATTGTTATGTATAAACCGCAACAACCATGCTCTGCGTTGGTTTCGACCAATGAATACTGTTCTTATCTGGCCGATGGGTTAGATAAGTTGGCACGTCGACTTTGTAATATAATCCTTAAGTGGCAGTGTAGTAGGACACCACGTTTAGCAAAATCCAATATGTGTTTCTGTTATCTGTGCTGCTAAGTGTTAGCCGTTGCGGCCGTCGCCAGATTCACAACAATGTTAATATTTTTACAGTTTATCTTCTAACATTTTAGACTTTAGTATTTAGTCGTATTCTGCTGTCTTACGTATATTTTATACCTTATCGTAATAGTTGTGATCATTTTTAGTCTTATAATATTATATAATTGCATTGAATACCTATTTGATTTTTATACATAAATCATCATCTATAGTTTATTATCATCGGATAGGTGAGTATATAATCAAATTTATTTAGCTATACATTCTACCTGAATACAATTAAGAAGTTTAACTGGCAATATTTTTCATAAAAATGAACTGCTTAAAATAGGCTATTTATAATATCTTCGATTTAAATGAATTATAAACGTCAAAATAAAAAGTATCTTGAATTATTGACTAACAAATGTATAATTATTATTTTAAACAAATATAATCACTGTAGTTGATAGTGATGAAAATGATTAAAAAAAAAAAAGAAAAAAAAAATTGAATTTGAATATCATTATGAACGCACAGGATATATAGAGCAATAATAATAAATGAATCCTCGTGGGACACTCTGTACAGGCGTACAATTCGTTAATTTGATAGCGAATTGTTTCCGACTATATAATCGAGATGACTGACCCATCCTATGTTTACTACATTGAAGTGCACCTTCGGTCACGCACGTAATTAATAATATTGTTATTTCTGCAACACTGTCAATCGATTGATTGCGGCTATTAGATGTATTATTCCAATCACTTTTGCGTGTACCAACAACTTATCGTCCGTTGATACATAAATAATAACGGAAGTTCATCGCGTAGACCGTGGCCGCAAATTGCTAATACCCAGTGTAATTACTGATTACAGACTCGTCTGATCATCAATTCGTCTGGCTGTTTTGTCTGTTTATCTTTTTTTATCGATCGAATCTCACAGTTAATTTGTAACCTGTGCCAATACGCGTTTAATCGTTACGAGGATTCTTCGATTATGTTATGATTTTGCATACAATTTAACGTTCTTGATTCATACAACAATTGTAATAATTATATTTTTGCTATCTTCAGAAAATCTATCGATAAATATATTTTATTTATTATATTTTATCCTCGAACAAGTATCGAATCGTCAAATTCAAATACCTAGTCACATCAATTTATTTTAATATCACTCATACTCATACCCAGACTCATACTTAAAAAAAAAATTTCGTGTTAAAATATTAATTTAATTTATTATATATCATATATACCCTACCTACTAGTTTTATTTAATATTTTTATTTTTATTCGAAAATAATAGAACAAATCACATTCTCAACAGTCTTAGTTTATTTTTATTTACCGTCAAATTACTTTAACTAAATTATATTTAACTGTATATAATGTGAACTATAGTAACCATATTAATTATTAATATAAGTTATAGTTACTAAAGTTTTCTTATAAAATATTAAATCCTTTTATTTCACGTATAGTGGTACTATTAAGTTTATTATTTAATATTTGGTCACTTATTCTTGAAATTCATCGGTATTAAATTAAATATAAAATATATAAGCTTATAAAATACGCAATGGTGGAAGGGGGAATTATTAAAAAATAAATGAAAATTAAAAAAGTACATTTGTATAATATCTCTACTTTTCACTTACAACGGTACATGTATTATTTTATATTTATTTTTTTATTACATTTGTAAATATCTCGATGTTATCATATAATTTACGGTGTGTCATCAGATACAATAAAATATAATGTATAAACGACATTAATTTGTTTGAAAACAAACATTTTATATCCGGTGTTGTTTTTTTTTTTTTCTTATTGATGCTTTTTACTCAAGCGACTTTATTGTAATTAAAAAAAAAAAAAAAACATATTAAATTTAACAATGACCTTTAGATTCCGTTTGCGGTTCCTGTTAATCAGACATTGATTTGTATTAAGTATAATAATATGGTACACTCTGTGATCAAAGCAATATTTAATCAGTATAAAAACATTTACTCACCATGATCGCAGTGTCGTAGCTAGTATATTTTTATCAAACGTCACAATAGTGACACCCTCCTTACTCGGGACAAACAGTTCAGGCTATTGGTGTATAGGTATTTTTAGATTATAAATTTGTATAAGAAATTATTTCAACACATAACGATAAGATTATGTTATGATAATATATAATCTCATATTTCTTAGAGTATGTTACGTTATATATTGAGTTATATTTGGTCATAGTCGCATTTAAGGTCTATTGTATTTGTTCGACCTTCCTTATGAATATATTTTCTAAGTTTTCACTATATTTTGTTGCCAATATTGAAAAATTGAATATAATTAGTTTTCACGGAGTAAATATAACGACGATATCATGCGTGTACTTGTACTGTTTTTTAATTAAATTAATTATAGACTATGACACATATATATATAACGTAAAAGGTCACCTGCATGATAATTATGTCTTTTGTAAAGTGTTTTACATGCATATTAGGTATAACTCCAGTTTCAATTGCAATTTAAATGTGGAAACCAGTACGTGTACAACATCAATAAGTTAAGTATGCATTTAAATGTAATACTATTGATTTCTAAGTTTAATGGTATAATTCTTTGATGGTGCAATTTTGATTAAACAAAAATAATAATATTAATAATGACACCGATTTTACCATATTTTTTGGGCAACGATAATACTGCAGTACAAGACTATAATATTATGTATATATAGGACAGTAATATGTAGAATGAAATGAAACACATCTCCTGATATAAATAATTGTGGTACCCGCGTATATATATATATATATATATATTATATAAATACGAAATACGAGACACGGATAAACATAGAATGTATATGACGTTATTATGTTCACACGTTCGTATAAACCGTATAGAAATTTGTACATAAAATAGAAAAAATGTATTCCGTGAGACCTGAGCCCTAAAACCTTCTCATCTCTCTGGGGTTCGTAAGGGAATCGCGTCGGTATACGATGGGTTTGTGTTCGACTCACACATACACACAGTCGATATTTCGTCGTCTACGGTACAATTCGGTATGGAGTTTACTATCGCAGAGACGAAAGAAACACTGCGAGCACACGGTCTTTTAAACGGAAGATTTAGCGTCACCATATTTGAGCGTGAACGTGTTCCGTCAACTATAGGTATACGCAAAAGCCGTTGCACACCGCGCGAATCGCCGCAAAAGTTTACTACCACTGGGATAAGACGCGTAAGCACGAGGACACTGAACACTATTCTTTATACTACGACGTGTCCACTGACGTAAAAGGTGTTTGTACACAGTGGAATAATGGCGACGGTGTGAACTTTTGTAACCTAATATACGATTATTATAGGACCAAACCGCCAATATTGGTCGTAAAAAATGCGTACAATTCGTTCAGATCGACATTAATTCCGGTTGACGTCTTAAGACGTACATCCACCCGATGGTCACAAGTGAAAACTTGAGTTTCAAGTCTTGAAAAAAAAACCCCTTTTCGCCTCCACCGCGTATAGATGCGCCAGTGCTCGAGTGTAATCGATTCGAATTGTGCACGTCCATCGTCTCACGGGATTACCGCAAACACCAATGCACGTTATAGCACATTACGATACATTACTATATATTACTATACCTGTAAACGTGAAAAGCATAATATTATAATACTGTCGACGATTAGGAAACAACAAGAAAAAAAAAACCCATGATTATCATACGTAGATACGTGTATTATTTTTGTCTGCGGTTTGCGCACTTATCGTTCGTATATTATAATATTATGTATGTATGTATATATTAAACGTGTATGATATAATTATTGTTATTATTATTATTATTATTATTATTATTATTAGACATCTTGTGGACGGGATAAAATAATACATCATAGTGAGCATATTATTATATCATGCCTACACATTGCTCGCGTACTATATTGGTAGGTATTATGTATATATACGCATAGGATCACATACATACAATACACGTACTTGTGTTCACCTCAAAATTATCTTCTACCCCGATCGTCCTTTTTCGTGTCCGTGATCGCGCGCGTGCGTGTGTGTGTGGGTTATGTGCGTGTGCATGTGTGAGCACTAAGTTCGGAGAAACGGCGCCGGATCACGTGGGTCCAATTTTCCCGTGTACACGTACACCGCGGTATAAACCAGGTACACGTACATAAGTCATACATAATATGTAATACATACATATATATATATAAATACGTAAACACGAATTATCACCACAGCGTCGTTATTGTTGTATATGTACACACTACAGCAGTCAAGTCCGTTCACGTACATAATATACCTCCAGCGCCCAGTCGCGGCGTGATTATTATTATCTCGGGCCCCAGACCGTCGGTCGTATGCAGTCGGTATATACGTATAGCAGCTCGTTATGCGCCGCCGTCCGGGCGAAAACCGCAAGACGACGTCACGGGGGTCATCGTTTGTGGGCACTGTGTGTTGTAATATGTGTGTATACTATACAGGTATCCCCAAATGCGAGTGCACGCTTCGACGGGGGAGGAGTAGGCGATATCGGAGGAGCGAAAACGGTCTTTTTAACCTCGCGGCCAAACGGTTTTTGTCAGGTGTAATTTGTTCGGTGCCCGAGACCCGGGCCCGGACGACCCTATAAAATATACTCACTTGGTCAACATCGCGCGCACGATGTATTATATTACATCGCAGACGCGTCGGAAACGATGTCACCGACGGAGGCTGCCTTGTACTCGCAGACGGTGCTCATATTATTATTCTTATTATTATTATTACTTTTTATTATTAATATTATTGAAGGCGATAGGGTAGTTATATAATACGATGCGGGGAAAATTACGGTTCTTGTGTGTTCAGTGCGCATAATATTATTATTTATTATGTTCTCCGTTGTATTGGTAAACGCTGTAACAACAATAGTATTATTATATAATAGTATCATCACTGGGACCAGGATGTTGGTGCTTTAAAAAAAATCTGAAAATACACAAAGAAATATGATATATATATATATATATATATATTTATATTTAAAACACAAAAAATTGTTGTGCACATTTTTTTACTTGTCAACGACCTAAATACTTGAAAAAAAATGCTTATAAAACGATTAAAGGTTATTATAATTGTTTGTTTATTTTTAAATGAACAGTTACAGTTTAAATAAATATGTATTTTGAATTAAGTTGAGTTTGAAAATGCATTTTGGAATTTAGATAAATTCGTACTGTGTTTGATAACACGTTGTTATTCGTTCACTGTTTCATCTGGTTTTTTGTGATCGTTCACGACCAATATTAGTTATTTTATATATTTCGATTTGACTTAAGTAATATAACTATATTTTGATAATCTGATGAATACATTTTTCCAAACGTTCCATAGGTTATATGTGGCACAACTGTAGTTTAGGTGTGATATAGTGATTTTATTTTTATCACCATTCACCGTTAGCGTTATATGTAAATTTTAGGATTTTTATAACAATAAAATGTCTAATTTTAAAACTAAAATTATAACAGAATAATATTACAATAATGTTAATGAATTTGTAAATGATTATTTTCCAAAATGTAATAGGTACAATAATAATATAATATACTAAATAAAATTTGACAGATGAACCTGATACAAAGATATAGAGCTTCTTGGGAAAGGCATTTGAAGACAACCGACTGACTAAAATCTGTAATAACGCATGTTGTAAATTGTAAGTACTACAGTCTACAGATACAATACTTCAAAATGAATTAGACATCGATGAATAATTATTTGTAAATATAATTGTTGAAAATTGTATATAAAATTGAAAATTCATATTTCCCAAAACTAAAATAATTTTAAAAAAGAATCATTATATATAGATATTGCTTAAATTCGTGATTTGATAATACTTATCCAATACTTTTATTTTGTTATTGCTTTTATTAGTTATACAATATTATATAATAATATAAACGTTTTAAATTCTGATAAAACAATATTTTAATTAAGTATGCAAATTTCATCTTAGTAACGGATATGAAGTATTGCAATCGCTAATCGTAATTCGAAGCCTATCGGTGGTTCATAGGGCGTTAAGAAGTCGGTTCGTTTGAAGTGCTTAACATTTGAATCATGATGGGTGTTTTTATTAGTAAAATAACTATAGCCAATAATATTATAATATACGTATAATCATAAGAATTATTGAGTAGGTAGGTACATTTTTAATACAGTCCAAAGTTTTAAAAATCTATTATCATTTCACATTCAGTATTGCTAATGGTTTATTTTATTTGTTTGATAAAAAATAACACTTAACACTCATCATATCTAAAGGTTAAACCGTTAATATTACTTCAATTTAGATATTTAACTATTACAGTATTAATGTATTATAATATATGCCAATAACTTTTATATGAAACCATCGTTAAGGTCATCTGTTTCATATGTAACCCTTGAGAAATTAAGATGTTTAATCTAATTATTAACATTGAACGTCCTAAAGTTATTAAGCAAAATAATATACCTTAACAAAAAGATATGTTTGGTTGTAATAATAGCCTTACAAATAAGTATTAATTATGTTTAATGATATATTGCAGTCCGTTGTTTATTTTTTGTACTTCTGTTTATTAAAATTATAAATGTTACCATAGTGAAAAATTGGTACATGATAAAATATTATCCAATTAAAGCATCATATTATGTTGTATCTAAAATAATTGAACATGTGAGTTTGTATAGATACACGTTAAGTATTGAGACTAGAGACTACTACCCCATTAAAAACTTACTGTAAAAATAAATTTTATAAAAAAGTAGTAATAATTACATGAACATTCCGAAAAGGTCTTAAAGTAAAATGGACCATTGAAAATTTTTGTTTTTGATTTTGTATAAATTCAATATTGTAATAAATGTGAAAATCTTTTGAATGAAAACATACGTATTTTATATTATTTTATTTACAAATAATGTCAAAATATTTTATTATATTATAATATACAATATATTGTACAAAAAAGGTATGTGTTCAATATTTATCATTGGAATGTGTTTATGTAATTAATTTCCATAGTTTCAACCCTTTTCAGAGCTGACAGATCTCCCCTCTTATATCGTACCCAAAGAATGAGCAGCGATTTTCTACATGTTTAATTATTAAATATTACATTTTAAGTAATTGGAATTTTTTTTCAACGTTATCTGCGCACACTGATGCATCTCTATCTTGTAATCACACAAACACGTTTAACATTATATTATTTAATTACCCGTATGTAGATTGTAAGTATTACAAACTTCTATTTGATATAGATGCGAATACACAGTTAACTCATTGAACCTGGAGTCTAAAGAATCTGATAACCGAAAATAAAAGTAAGAACTAAATAATATTAAAGTTTACAGATATGTATTTTGCCATATATTTCCAAGTAAATATTTTTATTTATTAATAATCATTATTTTATAAATCAGATTATTTTAATTTATACTACATAAATATTATATAATAATAATAACTTAGATGAGTATGCGAATCAACCCATTTACGGATTCAGAAGTGTTGGTAATAAAGTATATATTACTTTAAAAAATAGTGTACATTCGGTCGATACGTGTTACGTTTATGAGAACCGATGTCTAACCTAACCGAACTCACATGCTTATTATAATAATTACTTTTTATATTGGTGCACACGGCCAATTGATATTACATATACAAGCACGGCGTAGACAACGTGTAGGAATGAGTAACCATTGTTCGAACGACGTCTTTTGCGTGAAACGTAAGTATACGTACATTTTCGGACGCAGTGTTAATGTAATTTGTTTTAAACTGGTACACATTAATTAATCATATATTTCGTATATGCTAATGAACTTTACGGACACGATGATATCGAATAGCTCGCAGTTGTATACTATTTTCCAAGACCAAGTTTCTGAGTTTTATTAGCAGTCCACGGTAAATTCGTTTTTATTTATTCATTCAAATTATAAAATTAATATTATTCATATTGCGTTGCTTTTTAAATCTTGCTCTAAAGCATGAGTAGCATGCACAATATACAATAATTTAATGACTGAGTAGACTCATTGAAACGACATTACTTTTAGCGTAATACATTTTAAGTGAAAGGGTTAAAAAGTCAATTGCTTATTAGAATGTTCGAATGTTATTAGCATTCAAGAACATATTTAAAATGGTCCATTCATCTCTATGGTATAATTATTTTTTTTTTTTTTTTTATTGGGTTTATGATGTAGGTATATAATATATAAACAATTTTAATTAAATATTAATTAATTTCAATGAATTTTTATTTTTTTTTTTCAAATAAAATCAAATTTTCAAATAAAGAGTTAAGAATGTCGAAGTTTTTATGTTCATATTTCATACGTTATTTAGTTTTTCATCTTTCCTGAACAATTAGGAATTATGGCCTTGTCATATTTTTGCAGTTAGTGATTTATATATAATTGGCATCGTAGGCTGAGTTATGGAATTATGCCTGAATGTAGAAGGAAAAAGTTGTCTCTTTTACATAATATCAATTGAATTCTTACAGTTTATTATTGTTTTACGATTACATGAGTCGAATGGAAAGAATTGAGCTTAAGTAAGAATGCACATTTTACATATTCCACTTGTTATAAATATTCCAATAGAAATGTCGATGTCTTACAACCCGTGAATTCTAATTGGTGGACAATTCTTTTTCGATTATGCATAATGGAAATTGTGGACCTGACCAACTAATGGGCCGTTACCTTAGCTTTATTCTTGAGTTTTAATCCAAGTAAAAATTATTCGAATGTAATTCGTCAACATTTGTAATTCACCATTTATGGTTTTTAAATATTGATTAGCTAACGTAAGAATCATCATTCGGCGTTATTTATAATGGCGCAAAAAGAAGAATTTTTACGATAAAGCCTATAAATGAAAATAGTTGTTAACCGCGATAACGGGATACAAACGAATGGCAAAAAATATGTAAATAACTCGTAATGGGGATGCTGGCAGGACCCTGACATCCCACCTTAAAAAGTTCGTAACTATTTAGTCCTTACGGTAAGAACCGATACTAACGTAATACGAATGATCGCCCCGGGTTTATTTAAAATAAAATCTTTAGTTGGTGCTGCTAGGAATATTTACACCTCGCTCAGAGCCTCTTTAGTCTTAGCTCTTGAATATTATAATAACAACCTTAAGTCTATGTCTATATATGTTTAGAACATAAAAAATGTTTCGTAGGAATCAATAAAACCGTATCATCCTGATTTCCATCGGAGGTGTAATAATATATTTATTTATAATATAGTAAAGTATGTAATAATATATTGATGTTTATGCGCTTAAATTGTTTGTGTATTTGTCATACATTTAAAAATATATTATGCTGCGCAGACTGTGCAGAACGTCAGGATACTAAACGTTACACGGGTGTATGGCATCTACTCGATAATACTTATGTCAACCCGTTAATTATGTATATAATCGATAACGTTAATAAGTCGTTTTATTCAGTACTTTAGTTTATATTATTGTATTATAAGATTACGAATCTGCAGGTAAAGTGTTCCTTACGTAAACTATTCCTGTTGCTAAGCAACAAAAACAAGAAGAAAAATAGAGCTATAAGACAGAGCTAGACAAAGCGGCTACTTCAAATTAATCCCCTATCGAAATCGACTTCATATAAATTATAATACATACTAGGGCACTTTAAAAGTACCCAATTTGCATTATTAGTCTTGAGTCTATAGTTATCTCAACAACAAAATAGATGACGATATCTTTGCTTGGTACAAAATACAAATCTATAATGACATTTAATATTTGAAAATGCACTTCGGGTTCAATACCCGATACAAAAATTTGTAGAATATTTTACTCGCCCTTAGAGCCAACAATTATGTACTTAAATATTTACCACTTATATGACGATATAAATCAATTCTCAATATGTAAGTGTAAATAATAATTCTAGGTACAGCTATTCGGTGTATAGTAATATTAAGACGAGGAACGATGTCTGCAATATTCCTTATTTTATTATAATATATAGTACATAGTTTTGGTAGTATAAGGGTGTATTTTTTTATTTATTTTTTTTAATAACGATATTTATATAAAAAAATATAAAATATGTAGCATACTATGAAACCTATAGGTTACTCTTTCTTTCGTTATCGCGTCAAACGTTTTTGTATTATATACGTTGACATGAAAAGG
Organism: Chaitophorus viminalis; assembly: GCA_025469195.1. Taxonomy (NCBI): domain Eukaryota; kingdom Metazoa; phylum Arthropoda; class Insecta; order Hemiptera; family Aphididae; genus Chaitophorus; species Chaitophorus viminalis. The sequence goes on from JAIPRK010001226.1 coordinate 19,385, forward strand.
GATAAAATTAAACGAAAAAAAAATCGATCAAACATCAAAAGAATAATGGCAAGACATATTTTTTAGTAACGATGTTGATGACGACTATATTATTATAAATATTCTACAGCAAAGTTACTTTTTTTCGCGTTAGTAAGTCTCGTCCGCTGTCGGTTGTTGTTGTATGTATATAATATATCAGCTACTCTAGATAGGTATGATATTATATTATATAATGTAGCATTATAAATACGGTGTGTCGTAGACAGATAATTTTTCCGAGAGAGATTTCGCGGACTTTTCGTACTTCCTTACGCATAAATCACAGTGCGGTTGATCAAAATTATTCGCGTTATGTAATTCTGCGTGCATAAATAATAATAACATGACGGATATTTCGTTTTTATTGTTATTTGTTTTTATTATGTATCATATATATATGTATATATATATATATAATGTATCATATACTGTGGGTATAATATCTAATTTTAAACGTTTGTTTTCTATTAAGAAAAAAAAATTAATACAACATTACATGATGTACTCAGTGTAGATACTTTTACAATTATTTTTCTACATGTAAACATGTATACATATAAATATTCTATGTATATGAGAAAAAATTAATATTTAAACGAAATTTGAGAGTTGTATCAGCCTTTTGACCGTTTGATATGAAACCGAAAAATCGTAACTCTCAAAATGGAGATTTACGGTAAATATTTGGTAAATGGCACTTGTATATACTCCTAACGTTAATAAAATTTGAACAATATTCTTCAGATAGGTATAATACTTGTGATCTACTAATCAAACGTCCATTATATATTAATATTATACGTTAACATATCGAAGTTATCTTGTGTGCAATCGATATTTCGACTAAACCAATGTCGTTATAAGAACTAAAAGTTTTTGTCAGTGTAGAAACTGTAAAATTGTAATTATATTATGGTCATATTGATTAACGCACGTGCGTATGAACAGAAAAAAATAATAAAATGTGCAATGTATAATACAAGTCGTCAGTACACATCATGTATTCCAGAGAACACGTTCTTACATAAACGCATCATTTATAGTTTATACGAAATTAATATTACTATAATATTAAGTATTTAAACGCATACAACTATAATGCTGCGACAGACACCCAGTCAAAAGTCGTAATATTTTCTTCGCACTTTTCCGTCTCCATCGCAAGCGCTCTTTATCCTTCACGCACAGTGACTGACATTACCAGTCTCTTTTCCTCTTTCTCTTTCTATTCTCTGTATCGCTTTCTCTCTCTCTCTCTCTCTCTCTCTCTCTCTCTCTCTCTCTCTCTTTTGCCAGCAACCACAGTCGAAAAGTCGAGAGGCATTTCGTGGTGGCATCGTCGTCGTCGGACCCCAAGTTGATAAATGACGTTAATAGCAGAGACACGACGGTATTTCTTCTACTCTCGCATCTTGCACTCTCCTCACCGCCACCGCCACTTCCTTCGCCGTCACTACCACCAAGTTTAAGGGTCTGAGCTGCAGGACGATAACACCCAAACGAATTTCCCACTGCTCCTCCTACCGACGTTTCACCGACCGTGCATCACAGTCTACATTAATATTCAGATACCCTTCGGGTTCCGACGCGATCCGACGAACAACAAATCCTTCAGCCCTTCTACGAAAACGCACACACGCACACGCTCGTGTACAGGATGTATTGCGAAGATGATATAGGTTAGTCCGACATTACGTTCGAGTTCCGTGGAGAAATGTCAAGTACCCATGGTACACCCCGTATACAATATTATACACGTACGTCGTTGTGAGTGAATGTAAGGGAGAAATTATTTCGTTCCCCCTAGAAAGCTTTTCTCTAATCGTCTTCACGTTGTCCGCAGACCTATACCCGTACGTCTTTCTTCCAAATACATTACATGATTCTACGATCTGTTTGCAGTGGTTCTTCCGTGCAGACAAAAGACAATAATAATAATAATAATAATAATAATAATACGTGGTATGTGCAATTATTATACAACCAGTAATGAAGAATTCAAAATGAGAAGCGTTCACAGCGGGAGGAAACACACGCCCGGTCGTATCGTGTAGGTAAGTGGTTATTATAATAATATACCCTTTTAACCATACTCCAACTACAAATTCAAGACATTAATATCTCGTGATCCACGTGGTCTATACACCGATGAGGATCGACCCTGCAGTAGATTAATATACCGGTGTTGGACGGTCATAGGTAGGAGTAAAAAGGGAAGGTTCAATCATCACAGCTCCTCCTCCTTACGATTTTTTTTTTGAATCCCTCTATCCAAGCACCCCTAAGCCACATGTTCGAACTATTGTCACAGAAAATCTATAAATGTGTGTTCTATATTGCATAATATAACTTGCTCTTGTGTGAGATGATACCGTAGATAGTGCTCGGTTGATGGCAGTGCATTTATTTCGAGTGTTATATTATACAATTTTCGATTTTAAATTTTTCAATTATATTTCTAGTGTAATATTATACAATTCTTTGCCCACTGTTTAGTTTTTATGATACATACTTACGTGCAAAATATAATAAGAAATAACAATGCGGACAAAAAATTAAGAAATGTCCCTCACGTTATTGAAGCCTATCTGATGCAATAATATTAGATCACTATACTAGTATTAAAGTTGTGATTTATAAATTACAACTAGGTCATATGCAATACCAAAAATATACCAATGTGTTGGTCATATGGACGCTCACGAATTGCCTCCCGAAAACAAAGTAGTCGAAAAAGTAGTGACCCTCTTGTACTAGAATTGCCTACGATAGGTATAATTATTATTAATCGATATTATATTAGTAAATAGACTGTCAGATATAATAATAATAAATATACTACGGATTATATGCAGTGAAAATACTCTATTATATGCATGCAAATATGCACTAGAAAATACATAAATATGCATAGACTATGTTAAAATATGCACTAAGAATTATGAAAACAATATGAAAAAATTATGATGATGATATTTATGGCAGTACACAACCATTCCGTCAGTAGTAAACGTCCCTGGATATTAATTTATCCAAACATGAATACGCGTATTTTTAATAGGTGGCATCTTATAAAATTAATTTTTTTTTTTTTGAATCCAAACTTAAAACCATCACAAATTAAAATTGTTTTGCCTTTTTCACTTATTACACTAACAACGTTAATTTTTATAACACTGCGTGTAATTGTTATTTACGAAACTGACTGTGTTGAATGGTGATGACGGACTAATCTTTAATTGATAATCAGTGATCAACAAGTTTGTAGCATTTGGCAAATTAATCTGCCTGGGAAATACTGTATGTTTTAAAGTAATGGAAAAATTATCGATAGTCTAAGTATACTATGGGAGACAATTCGAATAGACTGTTTGGGTATACTCGAATTGCCTCCGAAAACACCCGGAGGCAATTCGTATGAAAAAAGATTACCTACCTGAATTTGGGAGGCAATTCGAGTGTCACCGGTCATATTGCCCAACTTAATGGCATACTCAATTATATTATTAATATTATCTTAATCAGTAAGCTTCAAAGGATACCAAACCCCACCCGCATGTGTTGTTTACGTTCTACAAACGTATAACATTTCAAATTTACATTTGTAAATGTGTTGTTAGCTTTGTTATAAGAATAAACTGACCTATTATCGATGTTATTGGAAAGAACTCTGTCTGTGTTTTGTTGGGCGGTTTTATACGGTACCTATTTTAATTTTTAAGCGAGCTATATGAGTTGTTTTAATTTGTGATATTTCACATTACTCATAACTCGCTTGAAAATTAAACGCAAATTTGCTATGTTGTTTACGTTTGTAAGACGGAGACAACGCATGCGGATAATGCAATTATAACACCCAGACCAAATGAATGATTAAAAAATAAAGAATGTGATTAAAAAATAAAAAAGACTGTAAATTAATGCCAAGCTTTGCCTTATTTTGTGTTGTGGTGTGTTTGTATCTAATGACTAAATGACTTCGTTTGACTTGTACGGAAGTACCTATATATAAACCATAATATTATGTTGTGTATACATTTCAAATACATATTTCTTAGCCAGAGTTTTCTAAATATTGCGCCACCGCCTCCCCCCTCCCTGCGAACGGACCGCCCACTACAACTAACCGTTTGGATGCGCACCTGCATTCCCTCCTGTCACTGCTTCGATAATATACATTCGTTCCGATCACGATGTGTGCGCCAGTCACGCCTGACCATATTATCACACTGCGGAGTACTAGACCATGTATACGCCGCGTATATCACCTATATACTTGTACGTGTATAAATCGTTTCGTGCGTGTAAACATATTATTATGTAATGTTAACGTATATTACGTATATATATAAATATATAATACAATGTCGACGCGCAGTCTTAGGAGAAGCTACGACGAATTAAAAAGGAAACGAGACGATCTATCATAACCGCAATCATAACGCGCAGCTACTGCGGTGCGCCGGGCTGTGACGCGTCTTCGTACGCAGACGTGTTTTGCTAATGAACTACGTACGGTTTTTTTTTCCTTCCCCAACATTGAAAACAGTTTTTTTCCGCTATCGGGCGAAAATATAATATAGGTACCGTTGAAAAGTATTCGGTTTTTCCTTTTGGAAAAAAACTCGCTTGTATATATATCATCGCATCAACTCGTTTATGTTTCATTTTATTTTTCGTACATTATATTTGATAACACTACAACGAACACGGTATCCGACGTTGTACCTCGACGATAAATCCATGGACTTCTACAAATTACTTACACGATAATACAATTTCACATGCTGCTGTTTTCAAGTGTACCTACATGCGTACAGCTTAGCACAACGGTTCTTAAAGATTTGGACTTTGAAAAAACTTTTTAGTGATTCTGCTTGAAGATACAACGAATTTCGAGAGAAAATACCAAATCGACAAAAACATCACTTTTTCGATATTTTGGGATTCATAAACACTTTGAACTGTAGGCTTATAGGTTTTAGTCAAAGTGATTTCAAAAGATATTAATAGGTGTTTATATGCTATTTATTATGAATTGTTGACTTTAAAAAATTAAATTCCATTATGGATATTTTATTTTACATTGAGCGCAGAGCAATTGACTTAATCTCAATATCGGTTGTATGAGAACAAAAATGCCAATGTCCAAAAAACTAATTAATATTTTGACGAGGGGAGGGCGATGTTGGTTTAATGTTACCCAACACGTTTAAAATACACCTTACAGATGCTTCGTGTGGAATATAAAAATTGGTGTTTTTAAATTGTTTCAATTTATTGCGTAATAACTGTTGAAATAAGTTGAAATACAAAAGATGAAAGTCAATTGTTAAAAAGTAATTTTTTAGTTTCGATGGTGTACATAATATAATGTATTATGTAACATTTAAATTAATCTAATATTGAGTACAAAACGACTGGTAGAAGCTAATTTTAAATTTAAATTGTATATACATAAATAGAAGTTACATTATATTATGAAAACCAACGAAATAAATATTCATACGTTTACTTTTAAACAAAAATATTTTACATTAGATTAAAACCCGAGAGGAGAAAAAAAACTGCGGCAAGCAAAACTAATTTTAATATTTTCGTGGAGAAATATTTATTAATGCATTTACGACAATAAGAACGGCGTCTTAGTAACAAATTTATAATTAATAAATAATATTATGTATACGCACAAGCATATAACGAGTACGATAGTTTATTTTGGCTTTGAAAATATAATAATTACAGGGTAATAGTATCTATAGTTCATCATTATAACGAAATAAAAACGTGAGGGGGAAAAAAATTTGCGTCCTCTTTTAATTAAAAACAATATAATAGCAATAATAATAATAATAATAATAATAATAATAATGTTTTTTTCTGCAACGATACAATATTTTTGTGCCTATGCATGATACAGTAGTAGTTGATGGTATGTGTAGTACGCCGTGCGTTTGCAGTACACGCACACACGTCGTAATGCTTCCATTATGTTTTATGGCTTCATGTATCTTAAGTACCTACAAGTAGCTGTGTTTTATTATTCCGATTATTATCGTGAAAACCTACACGTATTATGATCTATTTTTCGTTTCCACTTAAAAGCCATGACCTGATACCATACATAATACACATGCGCTCGCGCGGTACGCACACTCGAATTTACAATATTATTATATCAGCTGATGTTGGTAAGTATAGTACAAGTAGAACCTCGATTATTCAAACTTTATTTCGTTTCGATTCATTTATCCGAACGTTCTTTTATCCAAACGTCAATACCTAAAATATCACGACGCACACAAGTCTACAAATATTTAATAATAATATTATATTAGTAATAATTGTTACGTATAAATATATTAAACGTATAGTAGTACATATAATATGGCAATAATATTTATGTAACAATACTTCTATATTCATTGTAATAATATTTTTTTTTTAATTTTTTTTTTTTTTTAATTTACACTATCCGAACTCGGTGAGGTCCCAATTAGTTCAAATAATCGATGTTCTACTGTATATTACAATATTAATGCATTATACTTTATAAACGTGTTTAAATGGTGTATTATAGTATTTAAGATTACAATTCATTAGGTACGGTGACGTAATAATTAAGAAATTATACAGAAAAAAAAAAATACAACACAAAAACAGAAAAATTTGATATACGCCGATTATCGTTTTGCGTATGCGATCGAATGGAGCTTTAGAGCGCAGACTTCAATTTCGACGAAACCACATTATTATAAAATTGCGAATGATACGCGAGCGCGAAATGTAGCGCACAAAAGCTAACGGCGGCGGCGAACCCAACGCGCGCTGCATTGCGAGTGGGCGCAATGATGCAGTACATCACTTACACCACAATAACTCGGTGCGGGCTTACCAGGGAACGGTGTAGCACAATGAATTATGAACCCACGTAGCACAACACGTGACATGGGTAATTTTATGGAAAACGCTTTTGCCGTCTCCGAATAAGCGACATGAGCGAGTGCAACCGTAGACAAACGGATGGTTGGTTGCGTGCGAAGGAAAAAAAGTCTTCCATAAGTCATCCTATACATATAGACGGTAGGTACAATGTACATTTAAAATATCATATTATATAGGTTAGTGTTGCGACGCGTTTTTTTTTTTTTTCCACGCCACATGCCTGTAAACCGATGTAAAAACGATGTAAAATCGATTGAAATAATATGATATTCGCGGTACGAACGTACGATTCACGTAAAACTGCAGCAACAGCTAATGCAGAAAAACTGGTGACCGTACACACCACCATCTAGAACAGCGGTTCCCTTCCTAGAGGGTAATTACTCCATAAGGGGTAAAGATTAAATTATTTATTTTTTGTTTTATGTACCTTATATATCTATTGTTATATCTGCATCACTCATGTGTACTACGGTTGCAAAAGTGATTTTGTAATGATATAATTTTGGTTAATAGCTTTGGAGATTACTTTATGTATGTTATGACTAAATGACTGATAATTATATTACCTTCAAATAATATTAATACTTTGGCGAAAAGTTGATGGCGAGTATCTATTATCATCGAAAAAGCCTTGAAAATACTGATCCTTTCTTCTACAACGTAAAGGGTGATAGTGAATTTTCAACAATGGTAATAATGAAAACAAAAGCAAGAAACTGATTTAACTTGGAACACGACATAAGATGTGCATTGGCCGAAACTGAACCGAATATTAAACAAATGGTTAGAAGTAAGAAATATCAACCGTCATTGGTTGTAATACAAACTGTTTTATGGGTAATAGTCTCCAAAAGGTTGGGAACTACTGATCTAGAATCTAGATGTAGATCGAACATTGTGGAGATGTAAACATTTCGGATGACTTATGAAATAATATATTCTATCGTGTCCGATGGGACGGGTTAATGGTCGACGATTGTAGATTTACGTCTTTAAAATACATATGTTTATATGTAACATTGTTGTATTTGAATATAATATAAATAATCAATTTATATCCAATAGACACATTATATGTACGAAAATAGTGCTTGATTTCATTCCAACTTCCAAGTACAGCTTCAATCGAAACACTCAGCGAGTTGTCCTATTAAAAATACTTTTCCATTTTACTTGATTACTCGTATCATTTCGAAAGTGATAAAATATCGTGGAAAAATTTCTGAATGCTTTATTCAATTCCTGTAATGTTCAATGTCAACTCAAGAAGTTTCGATGCTATTCTGTATAAGGTAGAGTCATCTGGAAAATATATCCTTAGACTCCTTTAGACCAGCTGTACAATCAGCCATTTCTATAAAATTTTGCCGAATACAACATAACGTTGTGTAATATTCAAAAGCAATATAGTTTGTCGGTTCTTAACATTGTTAAGACAATAAACCATATTTTAATTATACATATTAAAATATGTGTGTGCATGTGTATCCATAATATAAGTCGCCAATTGGTTCCATCGGGGAACGCTGCGCTGGAAAAACGTTTCTTGCATGCAGTTCCAAAACAGTATTCGTAGTATTCTTACACATATATTAGGATACATATCGATACACAAATCCATACAATTTACATTTTGAAAAAAAAAATATATAAATAACTGTATGTTGCTGGAGTAATGTGCGGTATACCATATTCAATATAGATACACAAGCGTATTGGTAATAATATTTTAGTTTATTGCGTTTATTCATTATTGTTTGAAAACAATTTTAACGTTAGGTTTTATTCGTAAAAATCTAGTGTTATTTCATATTTGTAAGGATTTCTGTAATTTTATTTATTTGCTGTATATTTTTGGAAATTTTAATAGTGTTCATGACTTATATAAGTAAATACTGGGTAAATTATCAATTGTTTATCACTAATGTCTGTAAATAAATAAAGTCAAACTTGTAATAGCACAAAATATTCAATAATGATGATCGTGTCACAAAAGACTGTGCATTGAATTTTATTATACTTTTCCTTCTCTACTTTTATAGCTCAATTATTCTTACTTTTAAGTTATTTGTTCGACTTAAAATTACTAACTAAACTAAAATATTTTATATTATCCGACCAGTATGAATCTATTATTACTTACAGTAGATACTTATATCTATTCTATTCTAACTCAGTTTCCGACGGCTATAATAGTTTGATTAATTCTACATAAATTACACATAATCATATTATGTTTGCAGTTTATTTGGAGAATACTAATTAGAAATAACATAATTATAACATTGGCCGATATTATTGTCTTATGCAGTAATGCTCCATCTAATAGTTAATATATACAGCAACTTACTCGTGTCCGACGACGTGTACCCGCGATCTAGACGAACGTAAATGATCAACTTGACATTTTCATTTTTATAGTTTGTTCCATAACATTCTGCATAGGCGTAACGGCGATGCACGTAACGGCGTTCGCACAACCGACGTCTTGATGTGACGTAAATGCATTTTTGCCCATCCGGGTCGTGCGAACGCGACGAAATGCGGTTAACCGCGTCGCAAATAAAACGAATAGAAATAAACAGTAAGAAAACAAAACAGCTTGGTCAGCTTTAACGTAGCGCACATAATGTATATATACGTATATAAATACACCGTATGCATAATCCTCCATTACTGTTAACCCCCACGCGGCTCGGACTTTCATCGTTAAATATTTCATTCAAACGGACTCGGAACGTCGGCTTTAAGTACGGTTCTGCATAAAGTCCATTTCACAAATGAATGAGCACCACTTCCCCGCTACAACTCCCCCCCCCTCCCGTCACTGGTAGTGCGCCTAGTGCGGTGTATATATAATGTTTATGCTGTGTATACGACACGGTAAGCTCGTCGTGATGGAGCAGATGCGGTGCCCCGCGGATCGACTGAGATATTGATGCAATTCCTTTATGCATATAATAACTCGGATGAGCGCGGGTTTGCAGCGAACAGCTCGCGCATTTATTACGTTCGATTGTAGTGCATACATTTTTAGTTTTTGTAATTTTAACGATTACCCGGTGGTATTCATAGTATTAATCCTGTACTAACGTCGAATTCCTTTTCGCATAAGAGTATACGACGTATTTTTGTGTATTATATATGATGTTATCAGGATTATATATTTTGTTCATCACCAACAACACATAGTTATTGCCTACAATACTACAGATTAGCCCGCTAAAATCCCCTAAACTCTTTGTGTAAACTTATACTTGAACTAAAGATTATACCTAATATATTTTATCAAAAGAAACATATATGTATGAATCCACTTATTGGTGGATGAGATTTAACAATATTTTCCCATTTTTTCATTGATACGTATATAACCCAAGACAAACAAAAACTGACAATATGATTTAAGAGTATTTTTGAGTAACTCTTTAGTACCAAATATTCACATGCTCATAATATAATGTTTCGGAAAACAATAAAACCGTAGTGGTTAAATACTTAAAGTATATTGAATATTTATAAATCGATTTAGTATATTTTATAATTGGGTCTATTTGGAATGTTATAGGTTATTTTTGTAGAACAAATACACTTTAGAGATTTTGCAAGTTTTCCGCTTCCGCAGCGCGATCGTTAATGTGATCAAGCAAGATAAATAGGGTTAGATACTTACGTAGCATACGAGATACACAGGGGTCAGTAGAAATATTTTTCTATATTGGTCTTTATTGGTGTTTTAAACTTAAAACAAATGTACCAATGCTCATTGCTTTTAAATAAATGATTTCAAGTGAAAGTGGTCATATAAAATTAGTTTATAATTATAAATATTATTGATAAAGCAGTAGAACCAAATTTATTATTAATAAGGTAGGTTTAAGTTTTAATATTCTAACTTCAGCATAAAAATATTTTTAAAATTATGAAATGCCCGTTAAATAATAATATAATTAGTAAGTACTCAGTAAATGTTTTGAGTTGCTATGTATAATATTTATTATTTATAGAATAACTAATATCTTATAATAAAATTCGCCGATAGGCTTTATTTTGTTAAAATTTAATTTACTAACGCTTATAAACATTTTTGTGACTTTCGGAAAAAATATATTTTTATTGGTGACATAGAAAATCTCACAAAATATCTTGTATCCACGAAATTAAATTATATTATAAATTATAAAATGCATACTTCCTATTATACGTACAAACAAATATAAAAGTTCTCACTGAAACATATATTTTACGTATACCGTAAAACTCTCTGAGAAGTCCAGAAAAACGGAAATCAACTATCATATTAGTTGCAAACAAAAGTGCAATAATGATGATTAAACAAATTAAGTAGAATAAAGCAGCTAACAGAAGTTTTTTTTTTACATATACGAGTATTATACGTGTCCACAGAACAGAGTTGATGTCGTTTAACGTTCGTTCCAAACTTATACATGGTACCATAATATTTTGTATACCGAAGTGAGAACTTGTTGCTCAGCTAAAAACTTCATCAACCCTTCCGCCTACTTCTGGTCGTCGTACGCTGCCGCACAGCAATAACACTAGATCGGCCTTTGAATAAATTATCATCAGCAATTCAAAGGCGTCGTTAATAAGGTTTTTGTCGTACTACTATATAATATAATGTAATGTGTATATTGCAGTACGTACGCGTGCTAACTGCCGGTCGTAACTCTGTTGACTGTTGAGCGTACGCAAGAGGAGGGGTTTCGAGTACACTCTATGAATATAATATATACGCGATGTAATGCCGTGCTCTGGTTTTTGCACGATTAAAAAAAAAAAAAAAAAAAAAAAAAATGTTTGCCAAACGTAATAATAAAGGGCGGCTGCGGCGGCTTTGGACGGGACAAAAACGTTATTCTCCGACTACTCGTGTACATAATATCTTATACATATATTTATATACTTATACATACAAACAGAGGCCGAACTTTAGACCCGAGGATATATGTTTGTGCGTCATCTATACTACGTGTATACATGGTACTTCGTTTGACGTAATAAATAATAATAAATGCGTTTTATTTCTTAAATTTATTGTATACGTTATTCCTTGGCCGTTGCGGAGCAGACATCCTCGGGAGGAATCCATGTATACACAAGTGCGAGACGTCGGGTTCGATTACAAAAGGACAATTGCGGTGCGGCGGCGGGAGGGAAACAAAATGGGAAGGAAACGAGTGCGCACTCCTCTTGGCGATTTCTCCTCCTCTGGAGGGGAAAAAAGGGTCATTTGTAGTAATGAACGACACAAAAATATATTATGTAATGTGCGTGGACGAAGAAAAGAGAAGTTGACGTAATGGGCAATCGGATTTGAAGCCGGCGTCCCTTTTTATGTCCTTTTCCCCTCTCTTGTGCTTTTCTTTCCCCTTGGTTTTTTCTCCTTATTTTTACTATGGACGTTCACGCACACATACATACACACACGCACAAAGAATTTTCTATCATTTTTATTATCGTCTAGTTTACAGCTTTTGAAATCCGGCCAATGCTGAATGAACTATGTTTACATGACCTTTAGCAGAACGCTATTAAATTTGGTAAACTTTATTTTCCGTGTTTGTATGGTGTTTTATTTATTTATATTATTATTATCATTATCATCTTTTTTTCCGTTTTACAATATAATAATATACTACTATGCGTGTTGGGTGTATTTAGAGATTCGATTTCATCCCGAAAACATTTAAAATCCTCTGTATCTGTGGAGTAGGTAATGTCGATCGGGTTTGAATCGCTATTTGTGGTTTTGAACCCATTTCGGATCATCATATAATTTATACACACGAAAAATAAATAACTACTCCGCAGAACCCAATCCAATTTCCTCGGTTTTACCAGATAACGTAAAATTATATGACATTTAAGAACTGCATATTTTTCTTCTTGTACAAAACATATTTCACCTTATAAGTAAATAAATAATAAAAAAATGTGTTTATTACTTTATTTTATGTAAATAATAGATAAATAAATGATAAACAACGCGTTTAACACAATTATATAATTTTTATTTTTAGTGAGATAAATCAGAACATTCAACCTACACGCATTATTTAAAATATTAATTGAAATATTATAATATTTATAATCGGCGTGTTGAAATATTTGTAATACCCGTGTATAGTAAACTGTGCTGTTGACATATAAACTACTAAGCTTAACATAGTAATATATTTCTTGCTGTATTATGGTCATTGTTTTAATAATAATTATTACATTAATTCAACTGTGGGTATTGTTTCGTTCCAAAATACATTTTATGGTTTGAAATGGTCGTCGGTTACATAATAAACCACGTAATTTGTGGTTTTATTTTAATTTGACGGATTTCTTCGAATTGTCATATCGTCAATAAAATATTTTATGGCATGGTTATAACCGGCATAAAGTCATAAAATAGTATTTGATGATATTATTCAAGAGTTACTTTAAGGTCACTCGATGGCGTCAAACGGTTAATTCAATTTACGGCAGTCGAATGTTCCATTATTTTTTCCAAACTCGTTGTGATCGGACGAGTTCATTACGAAGATATATCTGCTGTTTATTTATTATCCGTGTTTAAGAGCGGAATTTATTTTTATTTTTATAAATTCGATTAAGCTAATAACAATATAGCTACGTTACAATAAAATTGTTTAGATTTTATTATCGATTTAATAATACGGATTCATCAAAGCGACCAACTCGAAATGAAAATTGACACCCGAAAACGCGTAAATGTTTATTGCTCTGAAATAAAATAAATAACACCGAAATCGCTGTTAGGAAAAAAAAGTCATTAATTTTGTATCGTCGCACGGTAAGTATATATTATATTGTGTGTGCAATTGACCGAACGGTTTTCGACGGTGAAAGAACGTCAAGACGTTCAAACGGCAGATACATGATATCAATGTCGATCTATAATGACCTCGCAATCGGTATTCCCTACGCCGTCATCATTATAATAATCGTTGTGGACGCGTTACGAGTCATAGAATACAAACGACTGTAAAACGTTTCGGTGGAAATCCTGGCTGGTGTGACTTTTGAAAACGGAATACTTACTGCGGCGACGGGTATATATGTTTGGCGGACATCATGACATCGTATCGTGCGATAATTTTGCCATCCTTTAAACTTGACATCGGAAAATAAACAAAAATACGATCCACCGAACAGATGGAGGTCTGCAACAACAGAATGCAGTGCACTGCAGTAATAATTACGATTTGAATGCTCGCGATGTTTCATCGTGTTTCTTTTTTTATTTTTATTTGTTTTGTTAATTGGCCCGGCAGCTGTAAAAAATTAGCCCTCGAAATGTGGGGCTTTTTTTTCGTAGGTTTTTATTCAATTTAGAATAATACTGTGAGGGGGTTAAAAACGTGGGAATACGTTCAGGCGTTGGCAACGTCTTTATCGTGTTGTGTGATCACCCATCCAACTGCTAGCAACACCGGGCGAGAGTGCTGCGGCAAATTGTTCTGTCACACCATGCCACTCATCGTGTTCAATCGTATATGTATTGTATTTAATTGAACATAATAACTTATACATAATATAATATGGTGATTATCTTGAACTGAACTCGAAGGTGGTTGGAATTTAAATAAATATCATTGCTCAATCACCCAAACTGTACAGTATACGTCATAATACATACATTTATAAAATATATATTATCACTATAATAATATGTACCATCACTGCAGTATTAGTGTTTAGTACACCGACCGTACCACTGTGACATATACGAAACGTTATCCTGTCCTGAATGGGACGATTAATAATTAATTTTCAACTTTGTTTTTATATGATGACAGACAGTTGACACGCGTTATTAAATCCATGATAATATTTGCACAGGGTAATCCGCATATTAAAAAACTCGGTTTGACGAGTCGGGATATCGTTTGCAGAAATCGAGAACAGTGCGTTTTTGTAATATCGTTTCGCAAAATCCATAGTTTTTCACGACTCCGATTGTCGTTATAATAATAAAGAAAATATCATCGTCGGTTTTTCGGAATCGCACTAATATTCAAACGGAACATAGCATATATGACTATGAAACCACTTAAACTTATTCAATTGGTGGCTTGGTGCACATATCATGACTTACTGTCACAACTATCACGTACAAGTGATTATTGTAAAAGTTATTTCATTAAAATGTGGTTATATGGGCACACCTACAGTTCTGTATTATGATATATAATAATATATATATAATTATATGATATAATTAATATAATATTAATATTAATATATGATATAATTAATAATAATTATATGATATATAATAATCGACGATTCAGAGCGGCGAATAATATTTAACAACAACTTAAGAGGATCTGAAAATATATGCGCTTTGGTGTAATTGCTTCGCATTCGAATGATTATTAACCTCGGAACACGGAAAATCCATTTGCGCATTGTACGCGTATTTCATATCCGCATATAGTGATAATACACGTGTTCGTGTTATTTATAAAACACTAAATAATAGCTCATCACCTGTACGATTATTACACACATGTAACGAGACCAGGTGACAATGTGTATTACGGCGGCATACCGATTCGACTAAATACGAATTAGTTTATCGCGTACATAAAACAGATATTTACGATTATAATATTATAGAAATGTGAGTACCGTCAATTTACAGGGTGAAATATTACCGGTAAAATGAATTTGTACAGTGTACATTTTTTTTTTTTTTTTACCGTTCCAAATTTCAAGTCACCACTCAAATTTATCATTGAATGAATGCGTCGTTTTATTCATTATCATAGCAAAATTGAAATTTGTATCAAAGGACGATGTTCGATAACTTATGACTTATACTAAGTCCTTAACTACAACCTTTGTAATAAGTTATAACTTATAACACTAAAGGGTTCAACTAAAATGTTTTATATTATTTACTATTTACTATTTCTGTATTATTAAAATAATAAAATACTGTAATGCATACATTTTGAATACGAATATAATATTGTATACTAGTATCGTTCAAAACAATTATACTAAACAAATATTGTATGATTTTATTTAATAAAAATGTTTTTCTTGTTATATTTTGTTTATTAATAATAGTAACCACAATTTCTGTTTTTTCTTTTATGTATATTTTTCGATTATACTAATAAAAGTTAAAATAAACACTTTTTATGTATTGTTTTTCTTCTACAGTAATAAGTATATTTTTCCCCATTTCTTTGTAGCCATTATGTAAATCAATTTTTTCCTTTGTTATGATCAAATATTTTACTTTTATAACAGTTAAACGAACATTTTAAATGATTTTGTAAATAAAAAAATGAAATGAACTTAAAATTTACAAGACCATCATGTTAAAAAAAACTTGATAGTGTTTGTAAATATTATAGCAAAATCCCACCAGTAATTTAAAATTTAAATACACTAATTTTACAGCATATGTAGTAATATTATTTTTAAAACTGTTCGGTAAATTAGGTACACAAACCCTTATTTAATTAAAATTCACAATACTATAATATATAATTCATATTATGTGATGCCCCAATATTAAAGATATTTACGTATCGGTTGGGTTCGGTCATGTCTGGTCGATTTGTGATTTTGATTTTATCGTTCGACAACCATCAATGTTAAACGACGAAAGAAAAAAATAATAATAATAAAAACATACATCATAAGCTTTTGAATATAATTTCTTTTGTTCATTTCAATAATGAACGGTTCACATATCAGTATAAGAATTATATTACGCGTCACCGTCTGTCGAAAGAAATCGAATTAAAATGACGTGGAGAATATATCCCGTATGAACAAATTGTAAAACGCCAACAAAACGACTACGGGTATTATAGTATGCCTAATATAACATAATAATGTACGTGTTAAAATTGGTTTTTGAACGAATTAAATGTAAGAGTTGAAAAACGGGAAAAAAGGTAACTATACCATATACATAACGCACGAATTGCTAAATAATGTTATCATGTGCCGGTCGACGCTGCCATTGCCGCGTTCATTATATTATTTAATTATTTTTTATTATAATATCGTACAAGACCGTCTATACAAGCGGTACGTATACATAATTATATAATGTACCATGTGAGCTTTTTTTCTTCCCCTTTTCCTTGCGAATTCCAAACTGTGCATGTATTACATGCGTTGTTGGAAAAAAAAACTACTACGACTTGTTTATTTATTTTTTCCTCATGAAAATCACCGTCAAAAGAACATATTATTATAATATATTATCGACATATAGTATATATTATCTATATTCTATGTACATTTATGTTCTCATATATGTGTACTTATACCTTTAATCGCGTATTAACATGTGCTCTTGCAGTACGCAAAAAATCCACGTTCCATTGTTGAAAAATTGAAAAACTGAAGAAAAAAAAAAACCGGGAAAATAAGCCAAAAACTGCAGTTACACACTCGCACATGATGAACGTGATCTTAGTATGTTGTCTTAGTCAAGAGAAAATAAGGTAAGTACGAAGGAAAAATGTATTCTCGCTAGGCATTTTTCTTTAAAATATAAACAACGTATGGTGTTTAACTTTTGGGCATGGTATTTTTATTTATGAAAAAAGAGTGACACTGTAGTTATACAATAACGATGTGGTATTATTACCGAAGTACAATCATGAATTCTTATCGATACGGGAAACTTTTTCCCACGGTCCTTAGATTTTTCTTTTTATATACTACGCAAAATATATTATACCATTTTTTTCCCTTATGTTTTCACGGAAAACTCAGTGTTGCATTTCATCGAAATCGCTGTAATAATTTTGTAAAATGCATATTGTATACATGTTATCTATAAAATTATAGGTTTCCTGTATCATGCTAGTTTTACTGCGAGCCTTGATGATCAGGAATGTATTAAATTAAAGTTCAGTTCTAATACGTACAGTTTTCGTTCATTTTATGATAAAACATTATGTAATTCTATATAATTTAATAAAATATTTTGTACAAATTCAAATCAAAACTATTTTAATAACTTGAATTATTTCCCGGTCTCCTTAACTTTGAGTTAACCGAGTTTTACTCCACAGATAGTACATTTTTAACAAATTAAGTACAAGTAATTTTTTCTTTATTTTGAATTAAATCAACGTAGAAAAGTCCGAAATATTAATGACTGTTTAAGTTTGTACACTTTTACCCGGTAAGAATTAAATCAAACTCGAGTGTGAAACAAGCTCAATTCATAATTTTGATCGTATTTCGTAAATATATATATATTAATCTTTGTTTTTAATTTTTGAATAACTCATTATTTATTAACAAATGTCTAACAATATGAATAATTATAAATTACAATTTTTAATAGTAAAAATCAAGCTTGATGAAAAGATTAGGTATTATTTTCCTTCCACTGATGAAAAGTCTTTGCACAATATTATATTTGTCCGTGCCAGATGAAAACCATATCAACATATTACTGTGTTGATATGTTGACATAGGTTTATTTCGCTATTGTTTAACTGTCAATGTATAACCCCACATCGAGGAGCGTAATACAGGGGGATCCATCGTGATACTTCAGTGACAGTATCTAGTACGACGTAGATTCTCCGTAAATATTATTTTTTGATTCTGAGTAAAACGCGTAATGTACTAGTTTTATCAAAGTGTACGCTGTTTTTTTCTCTTCTGTACAGGTTTTTGACCAGAAGAAGTTCAATGTTTACACAACTTATCACTTTTTTGAAAGGAAATTTCGTCTATTTGGTATTTTTAATGAAGTTAATTTTTTTTATTTACCTAATAGTTATCTAAATAATGATAAAAAACTATGTACACAATTGCAATATATATAAACTCGTAGACGGAATTCGAACTCTGTATTTGTTTTTTTTATTTGTCATAGCACGCGAATATACATAAATTATATAGGTATACTATGTATGTATTATCAATATTATTATTTATTTTTATAAATAAAAACGTTTTTCCTTAGGAAATTAGTTAGTTTTAAATTCAATATACCAATAGACAATACACAATATCACCTTTCTTTTAACTCATCCTACCGTAGATTCTCACCCTTTCTGTTAGTCTTGTTTAAGGGAAGCACACACATTAAACCTTTAAGTTTCCAAATGCGTTATTTTAATTTCTAAAGTGGCTGTCAATTTTCCGTTTCTATAAAGTTAATATAACCACAAGTTGTGATACCATTATACTATTAAGTAGTTACGACATTCTCAATATATAGTGCGATCAAACAACGAGTATTAGTTTCATAATTAAAGTAGATGTAAGTTTATAAAATAGAGGAAGAACACGCCAAGTCAAAGGATCTTGCAACTGTCGGAATCGATCGCACACGTACACGTAATGACATTTACGTTTTATGTGCAGTATGCCGTATATGGGTATATAGTCAAGAACGCTGTTTCATAAAAATCATCATAATAACAGTTGTAATTTATTTTCGATTTTACGAAACGCCCTTTTTGGACCCCTGTAGGTTTGTCTTTCTTCGCACGGTGCAGAGCTTTGCACTTAAAACGATATTTTGTATAATAGCGACGACCCACGTTTGACGATTTTGAATATAAAATAACGTTAATAGTAAATAATATTATAGTTATTATAATCATAACAATAACAAATAATATGAAAGTCGAGTCTCGTTAATTGGCGGTGGCACGAACATTTTGGCCAAAGGTTACGGTAATACCTGAGCACATAGTCGTTAAAACGCTGAGAACTTTTCATTATTCAAATGCGTTTATTGGCAACGGCGGGGAGGGTGTCTTGGCCTCCACGGAAATAGCGATAATAATAATAACAGAAATAATAATGATAATGATAATAATAATAATAATAATAATAATAATAATAATAATAAATAATAACTACGATAATGATGGCGATAAATACAGAGCAACTAATAAGAAAACGGTTGTGTCGGTATTAAAACGTGTTCAAATTCTACCCTCATAAACACTGACTTTATGGGATTCCTGTATAAATTGTAACAGCGGTGTCATTGGCCCGGAAAGCTATAAATTCCGTTTTAATCTGGAGTGAAAAAGAAAAAAAGAACGAGAAAAAAAAGGAAAATATATGGACGGAGCATAATATACGCGTAGAAAGGGCGAGACGAAAGGTAGTGGGTGGAGAAATGAAAATCTTAAGAAAATAACAAGTGTGCGCTATAATTGCGAATATAAAACATGAAATAGGTTGATGTGCGGCTGCCGAGAACACTGCGTGCACACGCGTTTAATAATAGTATAGAAATTATTATGTGTTGTGTACGTATGCGTTCATTCGTATATATTCTGTCGTGTGATATTTCGGCAAGCCAAACGTTGCATGTTTCCCATGTACGAGTTTGCATAGAGGAGGAAGGGGAAACATTGAAACGCTCTTAAAATTGTCTACCTATTGTCGCAAAAGGAAAAGTCTTCTCGAAATAAAGAAACGGTTAGGTTAGTTTGCAAGCGAATATAGAACCGCTCATTTAAAATAAATTATATTATCATTACGATATATAACATCATTCAACAGAAATGTGCGCATGTATCATCGATAATTAAATCGGAGGAAAATACGTTAACAATATAAGTATGTAATATAGGTACAGAATTTAATCCTTAGGAATCTTGATCAATGTGTTCGTGTTACACGCTTTTTCACTTCCTGAGTTCTCTTGAATGTGTTGCACGATTTAACAAGTTGAGTTGTATAATGCGTATATGTTATACTAGCTGAAGTACCCGTCCTTGCCGGCTTTAAGTAAAATAAATTTATGTAGTGTTGTTATCTGGCAAGATTAAATATTATTTTTAGTCTATTTAAATAAAATTTAAGTAAGATTGTTTAAAAAATATTTTTTATATATTAATTAATTATTATTAAGCTTAAGGATCATTTTTTTATATTCATGTGAATATTTAATAAAGCTAGACCTTTAAGTCTACTTAGACCTATTGCATTTCTTAAGTAGGTCTTAGTAGTGATAAAGTAATAACAATTTGCATAAATTTTAAAATGATTGGATTTCAACAATTAAAAATAATATTTTCGAACATTGTTTCGTAGTGCACTAATACATGGTCCATGTATATTCAATTTACTAAAACATTTATTATATTAATGTTTCAAATGAATCAACCAAATGATTTTGGCTGTAGCTAATGTATACTTAATTTCATACGGGGTAGTATTGGTCAGGTCATGGTTTTTAATGAAATACCATATTATATCTTTTAAAGCCTAGTTATGTTTGGTTATCCAGATACCTACTTTGTAAGGTAATACTTTGGTATATTTTTTTTTCATTATTGGTTACCAAGGAAACATTTTTGTGTTTGTTTTTTGATAACGGATAGTATACATTATCCCGTAAAAGTTTCGAGTCGCTATGATGACCAACATATCAACCACCATTATAGCTTGAATTAGTGAAACGTGAAACCCGTGCAACTTTCTTGATTTTTTCTTTTACAAGAATCTTCTTTTGAAAATTACGAAAACCACAAAAAAAAAGAATTAACAAAATCGGTCTAGCCGTTCACACGCTATGCCGTGATAAAAGGAAATAGGTATTCATTTATATATATATATATATATATATATATATAGAGATATTTTTGCTGATTTCAGCCCTTTAAAATCAAAATTTCAAAAAATTCTTTCTTAGTGGATGCCTACGCCACAATAGCTAGCTGTATGCCAAATTTCAGTCCAATCCGTCCAATGGTTTGAGCTGTGCGTTGATAGATCAGTCAATCAGCTTACTGTTTTATATATACAGATTAATTATTATACCTGTGGCGTAACAATGATTTTTAAAAGAAGTGTCTTGGATGGAGTAATAATCGGAAACGAAAAACATAACATTGACATTATTTAAAATATTTATGTTGTTCAGCCGAGGAAGAAGCGCAAAAAGTATCGGAAAATTTCGACTTAACTCTTTGAATACAAATGAAAGTTAAATGGTTTGATAAACGGTGTTGGTTTTCATTGTAGTGACATTAATATGAAAATATTTCAATACAAATAAAAAACGAAACAATTATTTTGGTACATTGGTATATTGTACATCATACAGTTTTCACTACAAGATAGCGTCGACAATAAATAATGCGATGTAATCACCACGACCCCTTTGTACATACCATTTCAATATAATAAGCGACAAGCGAGTATTGCAAGTACAGTCGGTGCCAGATAAATTGAGACGGCGGCGGCGGCGCGATAACGGAAAACCAGTGGTTCTCCGTACTTCAGTATTATTATCGAAAATACATCAATAAACCAGTTATTAGCAGTGTAGGGCTGCCAGAACGGGAGAGAGTACAGAAAATTCTGCAGAAAATGTATTGCTCTGAGCCGGGTTTGAACTGGTACTGCACGCGTCGTAGCCAACTGTGTGACCTTTGCACCACCCTGCCAGCGACTAGTTTGGACTACATTTACAGAAAAGCGCCGCCGTCTCAATTTATCTGGCACCGGCTATATATATACATTTTAAGTAAGTCTCGTAGTCGTGGTTACATTGACGGAATAATATTATAAAATAAATTTTTGTACTCGGCAAGCGAATTTCAACAGTGTATTCGAGTATATTTCACGCTGCAGGTATACATGATAATAATATAATATAGTATTCTTCAAATATTATGAATAAATTGTACTGTGTAAGACCGCGTAGGTTTAATATACAACAAAATATTTATCAATAGATTTGACTGTAAAAAATATGACTGTCATTGTATTTTTAATAATATATTGGTTATTATTATATAGTACATTTTTAATTCACGCATCTATCAACACTTCTACTGATCATTACGCAATGGATGTACATATTCAACGAAGTGATAATTTTTTAGCTATGATATTTTTTTTAACCTTCAAATAAATTAACAACCAAAAAAATAATGATATTGTGGAGTTGGAATGGACATTACAACAGAACCTTTATCCTTGTTATTTTTCTTTCTTATACGCACGTAACTTTTCCCTTTTTTCGAATAAGTTAAAGACGATTATAAAGAAAAACCATACCGGGATTATGAAATAATATTATTATATTATATTGCAACAGTCTGATGCTGAAGCAATTATTATTACCAAACACTGAGAACTTCTCAAAGCAATGATGTTTAGAAAATGCCGTGGTTCAAACGGAAATTAAAAAGGCACTAATACATAGACGATCCATCACGTTCCGCACACAATATGGGCTTTACATACATATTATTATTATGGTTACGCCTTTAATTATGGACTAATTGGTATTAAATTCTTGTTCAAACAGTGGCTTAACCTTACTTCAACGTTTCACCCTAAATATTGTCTTATTCCACACAAGTTTAATAATATTATTTTCTAGTATAATAATATGACGTACCGAACCGTAATATATTTCCACATTATAATAATAAAGGGTTTCGCGAACACGCTTATTTAAATTAAATAAATATTATACGACGATGTAGTCATTATGCGTCTAGAGAAATGTGTGGTGATGGATAAAATACTTCGAAGATGTGTATGTCTATTTGGGTAAATTTTAAATGCTTACACATAATGAAAATTGGTAAAAATGGCTAGACATTTTTTAAAACAAAAAAAATAAATATATTATGTTTTCAACCATTGAAGCATACACTCCATTTTTAGGTATAATATTTTTTTAATTTTTCAAATGCATTTTAATACCTACGTATAAGAAACACCACGTTGAATACCGTATATCTCATGAGTTATATATTATATTATTTTGTTATTCTAGGTACTTAAAAATATCAAATGCGGTTCAAAGTGAAACCATTCGGTAATGGACGATACGGAATTGTACGTTATATTATGGGGAATGCTTTGCCACGCTGGCATCCTAAAAACAGCAAGGTCTCATTAGCCAAAAAGCGCGTACTTGACTGTATATATAATATTTGTCTGAAAAAGTTTTAATACTGCAAGCGAAACGGTTTATTTCGGTTCATATATATATATATGTATATATTTTATATATTATACACATAGTTTCGCGGACGGATTATACATAAATCTCACGGGGCAATACAATATTATACAAGCTACATTATAATATTATACGTACCAGAGAAACTGGAAAAGTAATAATTAAAAAATAACAAAAACAAAAACAAGTAGTACAATATTTAATCATGTTGATAGAAACTGGTATAATATATTATTATGTTAATCTATTGTAACCACATCAAAAAATTTAATTTATTGTAATAGGATTCTATGTGATTAGTGAAATTTGCAGATGGTCTTCATAATTATGGTGATTCGAGCAGATGGATGATTGATATATTCAATGTTTATAGTATGATTTATGAACAATAAAATATAATGTGAAACACAACGGAAGGTAATACTCGTACATAAAGAGAACATAGAAATATTGGAAACCCAAAAACTCGTTCTCGGTTTTCGGATTGAACTATTATAGTTTTAACATCTGCTGGTCTATACATATAAAAGCTTGCATAATGTCAGCGGGAAAAAGAAGATATGGATGACAGCCCCAAACACTGACTTGCCACGCATAAAATCATCAGAACAAATCCATCCTGTGCAATCATTATCGGTTAAGAGACGGAGAACAGATTGAAAACCGCTTCGTGGTCGAATGTACGAGCACGTGGTTGGCCATTTCACGCTGGACAAATTAAATAATTCTACACGCACCGGTTTATCTCGTCCACGATTTGTCTTTGAAACCTTTTGACCAAACGAAATCAATGCTCGAAACCTTATCCGAAAGTATTTGCTTTCTCACCCCTCGTTCTTTTCGTAAACGAGATCGATCCTACTTTGGTGTCCGTTTTTTCCACCCGGTACGTCCGAGGAACGTTTCCTGAATCTCGTGTCCCTGTTACGACTACGTATTATAGCAACAACTCTACGCACACGCAACCACACATAGACATACTATATACGGCGATAATTTGGCGAAACCTTTTTGTCTGGTGAACCGTCCATGAATTTTTACGTGCACCTTTTGCAAAATGATAACTATTTCGGCTGAAAGATAGAATATTATTGGTTGTATGGTCGCTGTATTATATAGGACCGCAGTTGTTGTCGAACTTTCTTTA
Source organism: Chaitophorus viminalis (assembly GCA_025469195.1). Lineage (NCBI taxonomy): Eukaryota > Metazoa > Arthropoda > Insecta > Hemiptera > Aphididae > Chaitophorus > Chaitophorus viminalis. The sequence continues at coordinate 44,488 of JAIPRK010001226.1, forward strand.
CTTATCGATAAGGCCCTCGCCCGTGGTCTTGACGCAAAATTTACTTCATATGATGGCCGAAAAGCGATGACCATCAATATCATAAAATAGCTACAATAAATTATAATATTAGAGTTAGAATCTTATATTTCTGTATTTTCCAAGCAAAAAATCATCAAAAACTTAAAAATTTTAAGTTAAAATCATCTAATTTATTATTTTTGTTTTTCGAATAACTTTTATGTGGTTATATTATCCAATCTAGGTAGGTAAATAGTAACTGTGTGAAGAGAAAATTTAAAGCAGTAGACCCAAGAGCATACTGGAGAAAAGTAATTGAAGATAGAATAAAATGGAGGGAAATTTGTTATGCATGATGGTTTTAAAGGCCGGAAAAACCAGAAGAAAAAAAAGTAGCATCTAACGTTTTAGTATATATTGCTATGTTAGACGTTTAGGTTACTTTTTAATTCCAATTCACAAGGAATGGGGGGGGGTACTCGCACGCATGTTTCCGGCAAACAGGTCACCCGAATCCTCGACCAGGTCGACGATACAATAATAATTATATTTTAGCGTTTATTTCGTGTGCCCTGCGGCTGACGACGGAACACGCGCATATAATATAATATGAATACGCACGCGCTGTGAAATCATGTCGGATACTGTTTATTATGACATGTATATAAATTATTATAATTAAACCTATATGCAGTACTAGTAGTTTGCATACTGCAATCTTTGCTGACGAATCCTTCGTGCCTACACGTCTTACTACTGTTGCGTACCGTGCGTATAACATTATTAATTATATATGTACATCAGCGGTGGCCAACCTATGTATATAATAGGTCTTTCGCTAAGTCGTCTATATAATATTATGCCTATATCGTATGTAATACACTCGGGACAAGCGAAAAACCATTTCCATTTACTTAAAAAAGAAGATTACGGTTAACAATAGTCTTGACTTTTATTTAAAGTTTAGAAATAACCACGGACAATAAAACTTAGGAACTATTTAGTAAAGATCACTTTAATATTATTATCGACAGTATAAAAGTAGCCTTTTGGGTAAATATTAATTTTCTTATTTTGCATAAATATCTACGCGCATTACGTTTACAGATCCCCCGATTAATGTTCCGCTAAGATGATATACGTGCACAGACTTTCATGCCGGTTATAACTTAAAAGTTTGCTCTGTTTGAGCGTTGTAATTTTTTTTCTGCAGCGAGCTTTATTTGCTATCGAGAGCCAATTTTTTCTTCAAACTATTTTACATTTCATATTTTCCGGCATAGCTTTTGAGTCTGTTTCCACCCCTAATCTATAAACAAATACACACATACTCACAGCACTTTGTCCGGCGCAATTCAGTCCATCGACCGTATGGTATATTTACATGAATTTAAAACATTTTAGTGTTACATTATTATTATGTTTGTATAATTTATAGAAACTTATGATAAATACGTCATGTCGTATTGATATGATATAGGTTCATAGTATGATGTACAAAACGTAATAATTTCGCGTCATATATTTTAATAACCGAAATATGGTAATCACTGTAATAGTATAAAACGTGAAAAATAAGAAAACGCTGCGCTTATGCCTTATGCAATAAGACTGAATACAGTATACCTACCTTTATTATATTTTACGTTTATAATATTATTTTGATATAGAATTATAATATTATATAATGTTTCGTATAGTTTGTATAAAAGTTCCTTGCGATGGTGCCCGCAAGCATAACTCGTCGTCATCGTCGTCGTTTTCCCATCCTACAAACAAGTAACAACCCTGTCAACAGTAGTAATTATTTTTACCGGTCTCTCTTTCCCACCCCTCCCATCCCACCACACATACACACACACGTCCATCACTCGACCGGTTTGACGATCGCCGTCGGGTGGGTTTAAGGTGACCGTGTACGTAGAGTTGCAGCCGGACGTCCGAGACATAGGTTTATTTTGTTCTGTTTCTTTCCTCCGCCATCAGACCGACGCCGAAGAGATTAATATTTGAAATATTATAATAGTGTGCACAATGGCTAAGCTCTGATGAATTAGTATTTTTCGTCATTTGTCATTTTCGCCCTTCGAGATCCTGGCCAGGGTCGAGTGCATAATAATAATAATATTAATATATACACAATTCGGGTACAGCTGGTATTTTATTTCTCTCAGAACCGACAAAAATAACTTACACAATACGCGGTAGAAGGATTAGATGTTTAATAAATATTTATCATGACACACTATTATCTCTGTTTGGAACATTTTGATGCCTACTACATATATAGTATAGACTCTATATTATAGTTTATAATTTACACTATATGTATGATGGAATTTTATTTATTTTATTAATAGTCTTATTGTATATTTTTCTAAACTGAATTTTTTATAATTTTCGGAAGGTTAGGCTTACCCTCCGGATTATGCGTTTGGTAATACTAAAAAATTTATCATTATTCATTGTTAATTTTTTCCATAATTATCAACTTAATGCTTCGAAAAAAAAAGTTCTAATATTGTGTTGATTATTGATCATACTGATGGAAAATAGCAAAAATAGACTATCAAATGACTGTAACCAAACGCTAATGACCTAAACGAATAAAACCCATTGTTAATGAAATACTTGTTTATAGTTTCAAATTTGAGTATTTGAGTAACGGTTAAGAATTAGATACAAATATAATATAATATAATATAATATAATATAATATAATATAATATAATATAATATAATATAATATAATATAATATAATATAATATAATATAATCAGCCCAAATATATAAAACCTCATCACGTGTGATGTAAACGTAATCTCGTTGTAGTATAATATTTGAATTTTTTGCTTTCAAATTCTCAACATTTATTCGAAAAACTGATGTATTGAACAAGATCAAGTCATACCCAGTCATGTTGTTTCGAACCGCTGCCATTTTGATTTACTATCGGTGACAGACTGATTTACTTGAACATATCATAACGATGTTAAATTGTACGTGCTTCGTAGACGTCGGCTTTTCGAATTCGAGCACGTGTAAACGAGCGCATATTGTATTGTATCCATTAGATTGTTTTCTGTTTTTTTTTTTCTAGCAATAAAAGTAATAATAATATTTTTTTGTATAAATTAGCTAAAAATGTAAATACAATATTAAATATACTTATACACATATTATTATATTATTCACTATAAACGACGAAATCAATGATTGATACAAAAGTATTCAATTTATCCGGATTATAGTCACATAGCTTAGACTGGTATTTTTTTTTTTTTTGTCATATACTGTTCTGCCACTAGAAGTACAGTGTCCCGTAACACGTTTCAATACATTTGCATACACGATGATAATATTAACAGTTTCCTCAATTTTAGTCATCAGCAGTTTTTATAACTATTATTTAATTAGCATGATAAGTAAGATTCTCATAATAATTTACAAATAGTAAACTTATAATAATATAGGTAAAATATACCTATAACTTGTGTAATAATATATTACTAAATTCTATGTTATCAACAGAAAATGAATCATTAAACTAATAACCTTAACTGTTGTTAAAAGTTATAACGATCAAGTATCAATTAGATCAGAAGTAACTGAGTTAGCTATAGTGAGACTTCGTGTAACACTCAACTTTTGAAAACAACCATTAGTATGTAGCTACTGACTTTTGACTCCACTAAACGTTGAAAATGTCTACGACTCTCTATCTCTTTCTCACACACACACACACACACACACGCTGAGTCCACAAAATAAAAGAATATCAAACACGAAAACACGATTATTACGTGAAGCGTTGAAGCTCCATTCGGTTGAATATATTAAAAAAAAAAAAATTAACGTAGCATAAATAATAGGATTAATCTCATACGTTTATCCTAACATCTTCTTTATTCAGAGAAAGTTATATGTTGGTATAAAAAATTAAAACTTCAAGAATGCATAGCTGCCTCCTAATATTATCTGAACATTTAATTCCATACACAAATATTATAATAATATATAATTAACATATAAATTAAAATCTTACGTTTAAAACTTCTTTCGAGGTATAGGTATTTATTCAACATTATAATACTGCGCCGTGTCTGAACCAAATCTTAATACATTATTCGAAATATCTTTCCGCTTAAACCTTAGTGGTACATTTTAATTTTCAGATGACTTTATTCTATAATATTTATAAACATATTATAAATCCCATAAATATTTGAATTTACGAAGTATGGCGTCATGAAACAGATTAAATAATGCTTATGGTTCCAAGAAGGTACTATATCTGAATCTTCCTTACGATAAAATAGAATATTAATTCTTCTTAATTCAACGTTGTTATTTCACGAAAAGTAATCGAGAGTAGAGTAATCGTATAAAAAGTTGCTCACTATACGCTCAACTCAAATTAAGATTATGAAATATTTTACATATTATATATAATTATTATTACTATTAGTGACATATTGAAAGACTTATTGAGGGCCGTAGGTACTAGGTAGGCTTATTAAAAATCAAGAGAACAATATGCCTATTATGCACGGAAATACTGCGCAACACTTTCCATTGTTTTGTGACATAATCAAAACGGTTTTTGTAATTTTATGCATTGGTATTCGCTCGTACCTTAAGTATACGATCTGAATATACACAAAATGAATAATATAGTTATATTATATGCGCACTAATAATAATATTTGTAGTATAGTATATTTGAAATATTTCACTTTAACCCGTGCTAGCAGGTACTAATGTGCATTTAAACTCGGCAGATAACTAATTGAAATTGAGTTCTAGCTCGGTTATAGCTGCGCATGCAACCGTAGTATAAAACCATTAAAAACTCTATGGTATCCCTAATCAATGATTATATTAGATTATTATTATTGGACGACAATATTATTTATGTGGTCTTATTTTTACCGTATTATAATATAATACAGCGATATTATTGCAGTGGCATAATATTATATACTTCCAGGGAACGCAACATCATGATTTTACCGACTACTACATACTTATTGCGACATTCACGTGACCTAAAAAGACTGAAGTGTAATATTTTCCGTTTCCACCAAACACTGCACTATATAGTACATTAGTAAAAAGATAATAACTATCTGTTAGCGCTTATTATGTTTATTTATAAACCGTACATACATATAATCACGGTCGTTTCGCGTCGGTCGTGAAATCAAACATCGCATGTCTGGACAACCTTAATATATTGTATTACTAATTGTTGATTGTATCAACCGTAGAAATGTATAAATTAAAAAGATAGTTTTTTTTTTTTTTTACTTTACTATACATACATACATATTATGTCTACCTGTATTTACCCATGTATACCTATATTAAATGTCTATTTATGTTTTGCGTCTTTTGTGCTTGATAAATTATCATACGATCGAACATGACTAAATATTGCTAATCTACTCGACCACTTCCATTTAACGTGTTAATGTTCCATTTAACTACGTTTACGTCTACAATTCGGACTATTTAACATACTTATTCCCTCTAATTACTTAACTTTAATGACATATTACGCATAAAATGGTGCCGTAGGAGGTAAATACATTTGCTCCCATGGAATTTAAATATCCATTTGCAATTTGTTTTCATAATAACAATATTGTACTCAAACAGATAAAGATTCTTATTTAAATTATGCGTATTGAAATAATAATAACAGTTATAATATTTTAATAAATTTATAGGTTATTATAGTTTAGAACCATGCACATAAAAACGAACAACTGTAAAGTTTAGCTATAAAATTACACGGCTCTCTTGGACAAAAATGTATGCGTTATTATATTTTTCGTAATTTCTCGACGAACATTTCGTTTTAATCGGATAATACAATAAACAGTTATAACATAACTATTATTACAATGATATAATATTATACTTTTATCTTTATACTTGCCAACTATTGGCTATAACCTATAAGAGTAGGTAACTAGGTACCTGAAATACACGAACGAGCGATTACGTTTAAATCACTAAATATTTTATGTAATATTACAATTCATTTTCTTTCATGTACACCAAATCACTGCAGCTGAGAGACCCGGCGTCCTGTTCAATAAATTCATTGCAAGAAATATCCCTACGTTTTTGGTGTGGTTATAGCAGTAAATATTTTTTCAATGCCTGTGTTATAATCATAATAATAATAATATATTAGATATTCTTTTCACAACCATTCAGAACAACTCGCATAATTTTTTTTTAACTTGTATCTATATCTAAATCAAATCTATATCACTATTATCACTATCAGCGTCATGTGATCAGAAACGTATTTTTGAATCGATTTGCTTTCGGATTTCATAACAATACACGTATCTATATTATTAATTAAAACTACACATTGCATTTCGTAAAAGTATTTAGAATTTTAAGTTTACGAATGTATAAAAAGTTCCGCTTTTGTAAAGTTTGTTCGGTTTATATTTTTAATGGATAAAAATATGGTTTTCTTACTCTACACAGTTATATATATATACACACAACTAAAAAACCAGCTTCCGCTGAGATTCTTAATTAAGGGTATTATTCATCGGCAATCTTTTTAAGAAGTAAAGGGTTGTTTTTTAATTAATGCTCTGGCTTCCGTCAAAAAAGAAACTACCAATTATGAAGTAGATCGACTTACAACGAGTGTAGCACTGAAGAAAAAAAACTATGTATAATACGTTCATTTTGTTCCGGTGTTGCCTATAGGGAAAGGATAAGAGATATTGAATTCCTTGTAATTAGAAACCCTGCCATTGTGCCTTGAAGACGTGAAGACGTCATTACAAACGGCCTCTCCTGTTCCTCAGGGATACCCTTTTGGAAAATTCAGAGAACGGCAGCGGTGGTTCCATGTCGACGGTATACACGGTATCGAATCGAGACTTATTTAAATGTTGCCGAGGGATTGTTCGGCTAGATTATTCAGTATATAATATCAAGTATGTTTCAATATAATATCTGAAATTGTTTGTTTTCTCTACATTGTTTTTTCTCATTGATAGTAAAAATAATAATTGCGTCATAGTACATTATTATCTGACTGCGGTTATGCACTGCATAATTATAACGACAATACGAAACAAATATTATTTTTTAATTAATTTTCATATTTATAACTATAGTTTTTTTCCCGTTTTTTTTTTATTGATAATGGTGCGGGATATTATTCGCGAACTATATCGAATGAGTGAGGACAGCGACGTTGTACTCGTGAAATCGAAGGTCACAGAACATGACACATTCGGATACCTAAAAATAACTGTACCAGAAAAATGTATCACATAGTGAAACCAAAGTTTTCAAATCTCATATTTAAGAGAATTTTCAAAATGTTTATTTTATTATGGTACAAGTTATTTTAAAAATATTGCGTTTATTATTAATGATCATCACTCACTTCACTATAACAAATGTATCGCTCAAAAATTTTATCAAAGTAGATATTGTATTGTATCTTATAATATTACCTATTATTTACTATGTTCATATTTTATTACTTACATAATATTTTTGAACATGAAAAAATTATATCTTGGTGCGTGGATTATTATTTAACATTAATAATAATGTGCAGTTAATCATAAAATCTATATGATTATGGCCATAATTAATATTAATTTCAGATGTTTTTTAATATTATAAATGATGTTTTGAAGAACAAATTATAACTAGACAATATTTTGTTTATTATCTAAACATTTATTGTAATTCATTTATAAAAATTTATTAGTGGAAATTTATTTTATTTTTTGCAACAAATGAAATTATAAAAACAAAAATTTAGTGTTATACGAATTCTTTTGAAAATAAAATTGACTCATTTTATTTGACAGTTTTTCGAAGCTTTTTAAAAAATCAAAATATAATATTTAAAAGTTGAAAGCTAACCATAATAAATCACAATAATCCTATTTACACTAAGTATACTTCAAGTCTTCATCTAAGATCACTTTCCGTATCGGTAATAAATTCTTTACAGAAATAGCTCATGAATTATATATGGCTTATATTATGGTGCATAATATGATTTAAATTTTTATTCTAAATCTATAATACGAACAACGTAGGAAATTTACTCTTCCAAACTTCTAAAATAATATTGTTGCCTGATCAAAACACCTGGAAACCGAAAAAATAAAAAACTAAACAAACAAAATACTATATTACTTATTAGTTATTATCTAATGCATGAAAATTAATACGATTAAGCAAAATAGTAATATTAATGACATAGAGAATTATTGTTTTGTCTTTTTTTTAAAATTTTAAAATGTCCTACTAATTTTGTTTCAATTGTAAAATAAACGAGTGTATTCTTTTCGAAAAAATCGTACATTTATAGCACTTAAATGATATTAATATAGTTTATGAATTAATGGTTTTTGAATAATATAATGTGTGCAGTATATCCATGATATGCTCATAGCATCTGTTATTTTTACATATACAAAAATACTATAGAAATAATAATAATAATAATAATAACAACTAACGATAATATACCAAATGCATTATCCTAAGTACATGCTTTGAACCGATGTTCCGTTACCATTGTATTACTATTTAGGGATTCACATGGTTCACAAAACACTGAAGTAGCCGAGCCAATGAAAGAGGGAAACTGAAAAAAAGACTCCGACATCACATGCCAAGCGTGTGTTTCAGGCACCGGACGTGAATAATGGTGTAGTGGATGTAGAAAAAAAAATGTCCAAATGAAAGAGAGAGAGAAAAAGAGTAAAACGGTATTCAGATGTCAGCATTTGAAACCCAAAAAAAAAAAATTACCATCACTATAATAAAAAGTTTTAGAAATCATTTTGCCCCAAAAACTTCCAAGGAATTTCTCGAATGAATTTAATTTTGACCCAATGTCATTTAAAAAAATTATACATCAACTTCTGTTGACGACCCAATTTACATGTGTAAGTTAACACAAAAGTTCGACTGAAAAAAATATTATTTTCGTAGAATTAAAAATTAAATAAGTTACAGGATAGCAATTAAATTAAACGCGTGTACCTAAATAATTTCCATATCAAAAATGTAAACATTTTCTCCGAACCGATAGTGGGTACTGACCTGATTAAAATTTGAAAGAACCATTCAATTATAATATATTATATAAGTATGAGTGGGTAAAAGTTGTCGAAAATTCTAATTGAATTCGTGTTACACGTGAGAACGGTATATTGTATTAGATCTTCTAATCTAATGGTAATTGAAAATATAACACCGAGGCGCTTTTTCTCAAAAACATAATGTGATGTTCGTGTACCAACTGCGAATAATGCCAACATGCTTATCTGGTTCATTTCCAAGACAAAATAATTTGTGTCAACGTATCGTATAGCTTTTAATTAATCGAATGCTTTAATGACAACTTGTGAGTTCTTTCCGTGTATAAACGTAACATTTTTCGCATTATGATAATATGTATAACGCACTCGCGCCAAGAGAAATTATATTATAATAAGCCATATAACGCCGACGAGACGAATAATAATATTACAACGAGAGAAACATCATCCGCCGTTGACTTGAACGAAACATAAGTATCACGTGCGGCGGTGAAAATTAGACAAAACGACGGAAGACTCTTAGCAATTAATGTTCGCGTATAGTTATTATTGTTGTTGGGTATAATTAAATATTTTACGAAGGTGTGCTATAATAATTTCGTTCCACCATAACACACATTATTGTTTTTGTAAATGCGTGAATAACACACGTCGGTTATTGTAATAACTGAGTCGATAGGTATATATATGGTTGTAAATTTGAAATATTTCAATATTTCAATGAAATTATGAAAAATATTTTTTTTTCTTTTAAACGTGTTGATAGATCATTAGAAATAATAATATATTCAAAAAACACAGAAAACATAGATTACGAATAACTTATCAGTTAGGTATCATTTATCGACCAAGGTTTACGAATTAAAAACCCTACCTAAATACTATTAATGGTCAATGTTTATAAATTTGCATATTACATTCCCATAGGAACATTGAAGTCTAGTGGCCATTTACCAACAGGGGAATGTTTAAAAACTAACTCAATAGATAAGATTATAAGAATATAAAATACCTATACATATTTGTATGACATAATAATATGATATATATTACAAATATATACAATATACATATTTGATAAAATCAATCATGCAATTTTTCCCTGTTGGCATATGGCTGACTTCAATATATTGTCTTATAGTCGGTTATCTAGTTTTTTTTATATGTCTATGTTTGTGTATTATTATGTATGTAGTATTTAACTATGTTACATATTTTCTTTTTTCATACAATAAACCAACTTTTAAAAATGTTCAGTTGGAAATAAAAAAAAATATATATTTTTCTTGGAAATGAAATATTTCATGAATTTTTCATGAAATTTTTCATGAAATATTTCAAGAAAATAAATTTCATGAAATTTTACAACTCTAGGTACATACGACCAACTCATCGTACATTCTAAGCCATTGTTTTTCAATTTTTTTGCAATGACGACCAATACATTTAATCTTTATTGAGTACGCGACCCACTGCAAAAAATAAATACTCCATAATCGTAATAAAATTATAATATAATAATTACCAACTATATATAGTTAGCCTCAGTGATGATCCCATCGATTTTGTCGAGAGTATACTATACGGTGCCTGACGAGTCTCTCGTAGTCTTCAATTGCAATTCTTTTGATAAATACGCTTTTAGTGGAGAGTGTAAATATAGATATGTAAATAGATATTAACAAAATTATTTGAATTGTAATGAGCTGATTGTCTGGAGTAAAAAATTAATATCCATTACAAAATGTATTTAAACAATAATTGTTAAATCAATTATTGTATATTTTATACTTCTATGTGAACTGCTTGAAAGTATACGCAGTGTTCTCGTGAATTTTCGAAATAAATTTACAGTATATGGCTTATAATATGTAGTATACCCTATGGAAACACCACTGGTTAGACTTCACATTATTATTATACCGTATAGATATTATATAATGTAGATTATAGAGTATAGACTATAGAGGTATCAAATAAAATGTAACATAGGCATTCATCAATTTACGGCTAAAATAACCTTAATCGTAACCCATCAAAAAAATTTCGCGACCGAGTTTTGGGTCCCGACCCATGGTTTGGGAAACACTGTATCTAAGCACTACCTATATTATGGTGGTAACTGTCATATTGTGTAGTACGACATGAATTAGCGAACTATTACTTGTTAATACTAATCAGTGTGGTTAGTTTCATACCTGATGCGGATTTACATTCTACAACGTAGTTTTAAACTTAACAATAATATCAACGGTACCTATATAAATATATATATCGGTATATAAATATTATTTAAAGCAAATAATGCGACCATTTGGAAATAAAAATAATAATAATAATATATATTATTTTATATTTATTTAATTATATTACAATATTTCATGTTCATTTGTATAAAAATATTTTACATAAAATTACTATAGGTACTTTATCGCATTCTGTTAAAGCTTAGCGCAAGTATTGTTAATATTTTTATAGATCCATTTGATTAGTTGATTATATTTTGTTTTTTTAATCCGTGTAAAATGTTTTTCGATGGAGTTAAAAATTTACTGAAAATGGTGTTCATCGAATCGAACCGCGAAGGCAACATTTTTTCAAACGAAAGGTATATGGCGTATTTATTTGATGTTTTTAGTTTTGATGAATTAAAACTGTTTTGCCGGTGTAGGTATATAAAAGCGAATGCAAAGCTTAGTACATACTGAAAAGGATTTGGTTATTATGAAACACACAAATACACACGATTCGAAAGCAGCAAAATTAGAAGCAAATAGATCAGTGTGCATTATTAAAAATGTACTTACTATAGAGAAACGATGGAGCCAACGTCTACACTCTAAAGTACTAAATTAATACTATGTATAATATATTTCTAGATTATCACAAGTATTTAAGATATGAACGTGTTGATTATTATATTATAATAATATTAAATTATTTCTAATTGTTTTTATAGGAATAATAAATAGGTATTAGGTAGGACCCAACATAATTGTTTATTCTTTCGTTTGTATTATTTAGAGTTTCAATTTATTACTACTTATTTTTAAAGACATGCCACGATATTGTTTATATTTAAATGTTACTACGTCCAAACATCATCACTATTTGATAATATAAACACGCGTGAACAGCAGTTTGATGATGAAAACTCGCGGGCTGGTGAAAACTGTTCAATACGAAAATATTGTAATAATGACAGTGCTGGTACGCCAAATCATATAACACGTTTACGGTGACGTAAAAAACATAAATATGAGCATCATAAATGAATAATTAATTAATATTGTATAATATTGTCGTGTTTGAAATGCCCACCATTTCCGGCTGTTGGTACAGCTGTATGGCTAAAAGAACAAAATATATTATTTTTAACTTTGTATAAGTTTCCGTCAATCGTACCGATAAATATTATAATAATTTGCAATTAAACGACAGCACGTTAATATGACCGAATAGTTGAGTATTATTCGCTTATTCAGAATGTTTGTGAAATAAATTAGGGAAAGTGCCAGATTCACGGCGAGGGAATGGCGTTGTGGGTAGACCGTCGACGAGGCAGTAACGAGGGAGAGTGGTTTCAAGTTTTTTCGTGGAACTTTTTAATTTGTTTTCGAAGACCGTGGGACGACGAATTTAAATGGCTTTTACCCCGGATTATATTTAATCGGGATTATGACAAAATTCAAAGGGGGGATAGGGGAGGCAAAGAGTGGAAACATGGGTTTCTCTCCCTCGTACCCCAACTACCGACGACCGCAACGTAATTTTTTCCACTAGATGGCTATAAGAACACACGCAAATACATTCAATAAAAAGTTTACGTTCTCAGAAATCTTTAAACGTCAACCACGGAATCATTATTCAGTCCCTTCTCTTGCAGTATATAATATTTTTACGCCCTATATTTTCTCTCGTCCTCTAACATTATCACATGTACATACCTTCTCTTTATGCCATCGATTTTTTCCGCCAAACGTTGATTTTATTCTAAACCATCACGTCTATAATATAATATAGCGTGGTATTGAACGAATAATGAGTTGTTTTTTTTTTCTATGAGCTGTATTGAAAACGCTTTCTCGGATCAATAAGACTTAATACGCGTTTACGTTGTACAACGAAATATACTATTCTACGAAGACAATGAATAAATTATAATGATATTCGTTACGCGTGGGTTTTTATTTTATGATTTCAATATAAAACGATTATATCTGTACCAATATTTGGCAATGGTTTTGTTAAAGCTAGAGATCCCAGAAAAACGGTTAGTTTAGTGTTTATCGAAAAAAACAAAATTAAGAACTATAAATGTCTACACTATATGGTGTATTATGCTTAAAATATACGGATTATAATAAATATGCCGATATACAGGTAGCCATAATATGACTGTAGTATATCTTTGTCTGCAAATGTTGGAAGCCCCGCAGCACATGAAACTAAAATTTAATGTTAAATTAATCTCTAAAAATACAAAATGTAATAATATTATCCAGACAATGTTATGTAAAATGTATGGAATTTACGATATTATCGATATAATATAATACGTTATTAGGAAAATAATGTAAACAATATGTAATATCCATTTCGTTTCTATTAATAAATTTACCTACTTCCGGGTTCATAATTTAAGCAACACAAACTTAATGTTTAATATTGACTAACGAACAATTATTCACAGGTCATGATCACGTGGTCAATACAATCAATATAATGTTATGTTTGTGTGCTTATTAATTTGCAAATTGCAATACACAGTACGTTGTCGTTCTGTATGAAGCACGATACTGTAGAAGTGTAGGATAAACTTATATATGTATACAATAATATTTTTTACCAAGAAAACTAAATATAAAAAAAATGTATTTATAATTTACATAATAATGTACTCTGCTATACCGCACTACAGCATAATAATATTATTGAAGCCGTTTAATGTTTTATATCGATCTATTATTCGTGTTGTTTTGTTCGCGATGCGTATAATCGGCATCCCTCTCGGACCCTGGACGTTCGTCGCTTCGTGCCTTCGGAATTTGAAATACGTAATCATTGTGCCATCGTTTTCGTCCTAGGACCTAGATGAACGTATATTACGGTCCACTGCGGTCATATCACGTGGCGCTATGCACAGAAAAACTGCTTTCGGATTCAGACGGTCGTACAAGTTGTGAACATTGAACGAAGTCGATGCATATATTATAATGTATATATAGTAACGATGCATGCCTTTAAAACATTTTAATAGATAATTCCACGGACTCCTCTTCCGCCGTACACGTGCACTGCTTCCGATTACGGTAATGTTTCCTCTTGCGTGAAAATTATACGTATATTGCCCAGAAGACGATGGATCGTACACACGGGGACAACGTTAAAACGTATCTGGGCGATAGTCAATTCGATAGCTTTTCGCGGAGGACACGGGATGGATATTAAAGCGAGTCATTTGGATGGAACAGCGCTCCGTCGCGGTCGTTTCCCCCAAAATCGGTTCACTCGCCGCGTTAATGATATTGTACCTATACGCAAAGGGACGAGTTCGCGAATATCGAAAAACTGAATACTATTAGAAACGTAAAAACATGTGAACGCCGGTAATACTACATCGTGTCGTTTTCGGTCATTTCCGATGACACGCATTAATTTTTCATCTTTTATCTATTTGGAAAAATCATGTTTGTATTCAAAGATGACGGCACTATTATTTTCGAACATTGAATTCACTGAAATAAATATGATGATGATTTCAATCATTTTCGGAACGTGTTGTGGTAAAATGTTGTTGTTGATTCGAAAAATAATAAAATTGTAAAAAACACCGATATTACCGTTCCATAATGTACTTTAGAAAATACTTTTTTCACAACACTTCAAACACAGCAATGGTTTTGCATAAATATTTTTATTATTATTATTATTATTATTATTTTTTGAGAATATTTAAGGTTCGTGATCAGGAGTGCGTATACTTATATTATGCGTTCGTAGCATTTATATAACATTATAATATAATACACTGCGGTACACTACAATACACAATACAGTGTTAATAATTATAAGCATCGTCGTCGGAGATGGAATGATTACAGATCGGCCAAGAGAGAGTTGAAAACAGTATCATTGTATATCAGTACTCCTCCAGATATTTATCTATTCCCGCATTTACGTTCACATAGTCACAAAGTATATAATAGCTTACGAGTAGTCAAGTGATGTTAAACATGTATACCTAAATAATGCTTTCTTTTTTTTTTACTAGTATATCTGTGATACGACGACATTTTGTTTACATTTTTGCGACGCATTTTCCGTAAAACCTGCTTGAACTGCATTATTCGTCAATGCACTTCCATTTTTAAATGAATTAAATGTATTATGGAAAAATAAATATTGCTTTGATAAATATTAATCACTGAACGATCATTTGATAGACGATACACCGTCAGTACACTATAAGTCTATAAATATGGTTACCATTAATAATATTTGGAATACTTCAAGAGGGCGACTTACTGACATATATATCGTATTACTTTTGTACCGTAATAAGCGATTTACTGCTTTACGTCAATTTTATCCATTTAACCGAATCTTATCGGGTGGATCATACGTATCGTAGAAACTATAAGTGTTTTCCTGCTTAGATGGTTTATAATTAGGTAGGAACACGCAGTGCACACAAGGACACAAGAGCGTTACTAAATTGAATAGTGGTCACTGGTCCAGGTATTAGTAATACAGGACGTAGTAACAATATTATAAACCAATGTGTAAGTACTCGAATAGAGATATTTTGACGTAACACAAAATTCAATAGTTCTTTATCGTTACTACATTGCATAATATTATGTCATTTAATTTATAATGAATTTAATTTTAGTAAATAATTAACTAAACGATATTGAAACCGATGAACTTCTTTAACTTATATCGACAATTTTGAAAAAAAAAACGATATTACAGATATAGAACGATAAAATGGAAACTAATTTAAAATTTATAGTAAAAAAATGAAACTTAGTATAAATTATATTATGGATGTTCATATAGGTATAATCGATAAACGGGTGTTTTACCACGGATTAATGTATTTATTTTTACAATATGTATTCGTATATTTATTCGTGATTTATACTTTACATAACAAGATAATAACAAGATCGCAATGTAGTTGCAATTGCGATACATCCACCACGGATGTAACATTATGACAACATAAAATTGTCAGGTACCTAATTTCGCGTCGGAAAAATGCGATTTCGGCCCATAAAAACACACGCGGTCGGAAATCGAAAATGTAATGTATAGTATAATACGGTCTATGCACGCGGGTGTAATAAACGGCGTATATTGACGCGGACATAACAATAATAATAATATAGTCACGGTACCATGCCAAGTACCTATACAATGTATATAACGTATATGTATACGCAGTAAAATACTATGCCGTCCTGCAACCTGTGTCGGAGAGACGTAACGAACGCATCATAAAGCGAAATTGGTACGAACAAGTAGCTATATATTTTTCGAATCCCAATATCCCATAGTGTTCGTATAGTAAAAAAAAAACATATAAATGTACAATATTATAATATATTCATGTTGAATACATAGTGTTTCGTATTATGTGAAGATGTTTTACAATAGTAGTAATTCCTCACGTAACGCGTACTTTATATTTCCCTCTGAATTGCGGACACCTCCAAATAATCAACATTATTCTAGCGAACGATATAGTGTCTCCGAGAGAGAGATATCATTGTAATGTTTTCGATAAAAAGTGAATGCCGAAATAAATTCTCTTTTTCAATTTTTAGGGACTTTCAAATTATATATACAATGTAGCTATCAGGATAATATCCCTTTGAAATATTTTACCTATTTTTTTAAAACTTACATCATCTATTCTATGTGCATAACAGAAAACATTGTATATTAAAATGCAATACAAATATAATAGATAAAATAACAGAAGGGAGAGGCCATATATTATAGTAATATAACTCTCTATAACAAGAGTGCATAATAAATATAATAAAATATTTACATAATAGAAATCAGAATTGATCAACATGGTTACAGAATTACCTGTAACTCCATTATAAGGCTTTTATCTTTATTAATTATTTATAATTTATTAGTTTTTTATTCCTAGTTAAAATTGGCGTAAAGACTAATAGTATTCAATCGAGCACCAATTTTTGAATAAATCATTTAAAGCTTTTGTTTTTTGTAAAATACTATATTATTGTAATATACGGTATACGTTTGTAAGTATTTAATACGCAATTATTTAAACGGACAATATTCATTTTTATGGGAACATATTTAAATAGATTAGTAAACGAATTAAGAAATAATGTGTACTTTCTTAACTAATGCGATTTTTGAAGTTCTGATTTTTTTGGAACAGAGACTCTACTTTGAATTCATAATATTATATGTACCTAATATTAGTTAATAAAAATGCTACCTTCCAACATAAAACTAAATATAATAATGTCTAAATCATAAAAAAAACAGTTAAAAGTCGTTATAGGATAAAAAATTTAAGAACTTTAAACTTTGTTATCTAAAATGATTATATTATTATATAAACATTTGCACGTAATGAGGCGGTTTAATTTTCATCACAAATTCTTTAGAACCAAAAACGTTTAGTAAATATTGACAGAGACGAGACACGCCATCAACGTATACCAACGTATAAACGTGCAGTGATACTGTACACGTGATAAAATGATAATAATACAATAAATTGACAAAATATTGAAATACTACGACTTATTGTCTTGAGCCGAATGTTTTTATTGTCAAGCATTATTTCCTCGGCCTTCACCTTGCACCTCTGTCATCCTTTGCGACCGGCAATAGTTTAAATGACGCATACGCCGATCGATTCAGCCGCGGAACAGTGGAAACATCGTTCCCGATGGTCTCAGCAAATCCAGATTATTATAGGAATTTATTTCGTTCAACACTACAACACGAGAGCCGCTGCCGCCGCGGCAGCGGCTCTCGTGTGGATAAATAAAAACAACGACAACGAGAATAACAAGTTGATAAAAAAAAAAAAAAAACCAAACACACACATATTTACCGTCAGTAAATAACCCTTAGGGAAAATAACACACTGACATCCCTGAGAATGAAAAATAATAATAATTATAATTGGAATTAGAAAAAACCATATTTGTTATCGTTTGTTGCGGCCATCGTCGGTGTCCGTCGTCATCGGCAACAACAATATAATAACTTATTTTTAACGCGTCCTACGTATATATAATAATATAATACTAATGTACCTATAGATAATCGATTTTCGATAAATATGGCTGTTGCGTTCGGATTATTTAAGTAATAATAATAATAATTTATAATTTATGTTTTTTGATTATTAAACGATAAAAAATAACAAATAAATAGATATAAAAGTAATATAAACGGTTAAAATAGTTGTACACAACGTATTTATTACACGTACGAAAATATTATAGCAGGTAAATAAGTGGTAATAATATATACACAACACACACACACACACACACACACACACACACACATATATATATATATATATATATATATATATATATTTATATTTATATTTATTGACATTTTTATATAAGTATGAGAGTATTGCCAAAAGAAGATATTCCGAATAATACAGACCTGTCAATAGAACGTTCCTAGAAACGTATACACGTCATACGATTATATATATAAAAAAAAATAATAACAATCGAAAACAAGAAGATATAATGTTAAAGTCCTACATTATTCGCATCGTTTTCACTGCTCAAACACTTCGCACAGCTTATCATGCATAGAAGTATATATTTTATATTGGGTATAGTATGTGCGTACAATGTACGTACAATATAGTCTGACGGCGGTAAGTCATTTTTTATTCATAACAAGATGGAAGCCAAGAACAATAATTTTTCATACGTCGCAAAACACCAAAAATACACGTATATATATAAATTATTACAACATTCGTGCGTGCGTTGAGCATATATACCTACATTATATACACATTACATTTTATATAATATATACAAACTGTTCGTTCGCCGCGCGGGTGTGTGCATTTTTTGCAACATAATATAATATTAACTCCTACTTCATATTAATATATTAGACGACACGCTAAATATCGTGTAACTACCTATAATGTACAATTTTTGATTAATAATAATTTTATATAAACACTGATTATAAATACTCCGTTCAAGCAATCCATTGATTATAAACTTATAATTTATTAGAAAACGTCTAAACTCCTATGTTTCGCGTATGATAGACAGAGACAGAAAATCATGGCTTACAAACCCGTTAACCTCTCGGTACATTTCTACTAGCACGTATTTTCGAACGCAAAACAAATGTCGGCCCTTTTCACCCTTACAATTCTGAATCGAACGATGTGCAAGTTGTAATACGATGAAACATAATAATATTATGCGCGGTACAAAACGTTTCAAGTGGTCCGGCCTCGCGGATCCCCACGGAACGTCTCTTACAGCACGCATCGATATACAAACACTGCGCGGCCATTACCGGAGTGGGTACCTACGCGTGTATAGAACATCATATTATAATACGAGTATAATGTGGTACATGACGTGTGGTCTGTCTTTTTTGTTTCGTCGTCACAGGGGACACCCTACTGCGCGTATTGCCTGTGTACACTTTAGCGACCGACTAGTCATTTTTCTGTTTGTCCGTCATAATTTGCCGCCGCCCGCCCTCACGAACGAGAATATCGTAATATCGTCTGTTGTTTCGGCCATCGCACCGCCGCCGCAATGTATTCCCTCTCGTGTGTTATAGGTATTATTATTATTATTATTGCATTATAAACGGAATATAAACAGTGCTCGAACACATCAAAAAGGCCGTCTAATGTCATTCGTCGGTTACCGCGGTTACCGTGGGCACAGCACAATATATATCGCGCGCACTCGTCGTATAATATTAAACACAATTTGTTTTACACAATGCTGTGGGCGCATCGTCTGCCGTGTTGCACCGATGAGGAACAGCTAGTGTGCACTGTGCGCGCGGCACACACAAAACGATGCCGCCAATATATAATACAAGGGGTGTTCGCGGCCGCTGTGAAAAGGAACTGGAACTTTTTATTTATTTTTTTTTTTTCTGGTCCTCGCGCGCGTATTATATTATATTCTTCTTTTGTTGCGGACGGGATTTATACCATATATGCGTGTAGAAAAGAAAAAAAAAACCGGTCGTCTAAAAAGAGTCGGTGGGGAATGAAAGGAAAAAAAACGGGGTATATATCCTCGTGACGGATTTAAAGAGTGCCGAGTGTCAGTGGGAGGGGTGGGGTAAGTAGGTAGGGTAATAATAAATACGAGATACGGATGAGAAAAAGAAAGAACGGCTAGAAAAAAAAAAACGAATTTTTCGGGATTATCCGAAATCGTAAATAAGTGTGACGTACACCGTGCATGCGGGTTTCGGGAGTCTTTAAAAAATTCGCGCGCATACAACCGAACCGTTGTACGCGATACAAATAAATATCTATTAAACACGCCGTAATCTCCGACCCGGGCTGCAACGGGCGTTCGAGCAGTGATTTACGCGCGCGCACGCGAATAAAAGTGAATATTTCGGATTAGTCTAATCGATCGGAAAATACATACACGCGTATACAGGCGTATAGTGCGCATACCAAAATGCATATTGTAACATAGACCGTGTATTATGCGCTACGTATCGTTATTATAAACGTATTTCCATCCACGGTGCATTTAAGTACACGTGCACCGTATGAGCCGAGGCGTGCACTTAAATTCTTGTATTTCACCCCGTCACCGCTGTCGCTGATTGTGTATTATGACAAAGCCGTCCGGTATATTATTATAATACATATTAAAACTGTGCAGGGTAAGAGAACATGTGGAAAAAGTGAGACCATAAGAAGACTTGAAAATAATATCATTAGATAGGGAAAGTTGGAGGCAATTAAGTTGGACGATAAGGTCTCGAAGGCCGAATATCACTAAGAAGAAGAAGAAGATTAAAACTGCGAGCGTGTGAAATACATCGGGTGTGCAGAGCGACTGAAACATAGCGACGTAGACACAACTCGAGCGAATTATATTAACAAAACGTATAAATTTGACTAGAAAGTATACAACCAGCGGCGAATTTAACGGTGGTATGCTAAACCGGATGGCGTAACAAAAAAATAAAAATAAAAAATAAAAAATCCACAAACACTAAAAAATTACTGTCCCTGATTATGATATAATATATATATAGTAATTTTCGAATCATGTGGGCTCAAGAATATAAAATTCCTATCTGAATTTTTTCCTCAAATCCACCAATAAAATACAATAATATATTATATGCTGTGGTAACTATATACTATCGTACAACGCCGCATGTACAATGCTGAACTGTAAAAACCACGGAGTGTAACGAAACTTACTATTTTTGTTATGACGAGTATTCGTTTGTAAGAGATCGTCATTAATTATTACAGCGGTTGATTGTAAATATTTAATATAATATATTAATATACCAGCAACCAAAATTTATCAAAATTCGATTTCCAATCTACATGAGCTATTGTCGCAAGGGGAGAGCGTCCGATTGCAAAATTTACTTTCAGTACGATATAAAATGTGATCGAAATCGTGTGTAGTTTAAACATCTGTATGTATGTTTGTATCGTGTACAGATGTATATTAGTTATTAAGATACAAAAAAAAAAAAAACTAAAATGTTAAACGCATATTATAAGTATTGTTAACCACCTATGTATTATTTCTGGTTCAGTGGTGCAAAAATAACTAACCAGACATGAAATACAACTAACTGAACAATGAAATAATGGATAATAATATATAATGTAAATCAGTAATTCTTGCTCAATAATAGAAATAGAAAAATTTAATGATGGAATGAATTTGAAATAAGCTTATATTTAAAATAATTCACAGAATAGCCGATTGACAATAATATAAACACCATGACATGATAGGTGTAGGTGCCGATCGATCATTGACCGACAATGTCAATAGGTATAGTTTATAATGATACGGTAGTAATAATATTATGTACAATAAACTGCGAATACTATATTATACGTTTTTCGTATACTCAGTCACGGTACGCACACTTGGTTTGAGGAATCTGTTGGAGCATTATGTATTTTTTTTTCATTTCGGAAAGAGTAGAGAAACAGCATAATATCTGTATTGAATATCGATCGTCGTTTAATTCATACTTTCATATTTCCGAGGATCGTATAAATGGTGAAGATATAGCATACTTAACTTTTGCAAGATTTGCAAAAAAAGTAACAACTAACAACTTTCGATTGTACTGAGTGCGGTCCAGAATCGTTTTCTGATGACAATGATTTATCACCGTTTGGCATTCACAAATTAAAATAAAACGTATTTTACATTCTAGTTTTTAGACAAAACCAATCCATATTAAAAAGCTGTCGGTTACCTTGTACTACTTTTCTTTGTAAATTTAACTGAACTAAGATTGCATTCCATTGGCCACATCAACTCAACAAGTTCATCAGAAACTAGAAAAATATTCGACTTGATACATATATTTGTATACGATTCAAGTTGAAGAACTCTGGAGGGTATATTATCGGTACACCTTGATGAAAGAAACCTAAAAAAGGTTTTTTAATTTCGCCAGTTAAGTGCTGCATTTAATTATTCAAAATGGCAGTGACAGCTCGTCAGGGGAGGCAAGTGAGGTTAGGCCTCACCTAACTATTGTAAAAAAAAGAAGGTATATACTATAATTATAGACTATAGTTATTTCCAATCAACTTTAAGGCTATTATATACAATAATATAATATACATTTTAAAATACAAAAGCTTTTTATTATTATATTATATTATTATAAATTATAATTTATAATGACA
Organism: Chaitophorus viminalis; assembly: GCA_025469195.1. Classification (NCBI taxonomy): domain Eukaryota; kingdom Metazoa; phylum Arthropoda; class Insecta; order Hemiptera; family Aphididae; genus Chaitophorus; species Chaitophorus viminalis. Next base: position 67,561 of record JAIPRK010001226.1, read on the forward strand.
AAACAAATTCATTTTGTCGTGTATAATATTAATTACCATCATAGTACATAATATTATAACATACTTCATTACTGTTATCAAAAACCACGACGAAGACGTTCGTTGAACAATAGAACGAACTTGACGAAAGCCGAAGAGTGCCGAGAGGCTAGTAATATTTGGCCTCAGACTAGTAGGACGGCGGTACGATAGTGGTAGAGGGAGGAGTCGGAATTTTATCATACAAATGAAGCAGAACGATTTGGGCCTCAGGGTTTGTCAACATTATCCATTAGTCATTTTTCGAAGCGACATAACTTCCACTAATAGAAATAGGAACTAGGTGGTTGTCATAATGGACATAATGTCGTGTAGTGTAAGTGTATACAAAACTTTTATCACAAACTAATCATCTTATCAAGCAAATGACAATTAACATTTATCATATAATTATTGGGCATATTTTTATTATTCAATTTTCTAAGTCAATACATTTTGAAAATATCTGCCTTACCCCTCATACGGTTCACGAGCCGCCACTGCAAAATGGTACATTATAATACAACTATCACCCGTATCACTGCATATATTATTATTTCTATTCTTCAAGTTCATATTTTATCTTATTTTTGGATGTCTAATCAGTAATTATACAAAATATTAATTATTTATATTTCTAAATGAAGATAATAAACTTTTAGCTTTTGATTTATAAAGAGTACTTACTTAAGTTTTTTCGAATTAACTTTGGATCAATAATTACCAAGTTAATGGATTTTTAAATGTAACTTTTAATCTCAATTCGTTTAAAATAATTTTTAATTAGGTTAATTAATTATAACTGCAAATGCTTTTAATTATTAAACTTCAAATGATTTGTTCAGTTTCGGTTATAGCGTACCTAACTTATATTGACAAAGCATAATGATGTCAATAGCCTGCAGTTGCAGCTACACTTTGTTTACTTATTCTATAGTATTTCGCATAAAGCTGAGTTTATGATAATTGGCAGCCAAGTTTAAAGTGACAAAAACTCAAAATAGAATTTTTCATGTCTGGTAATAGCGATTTAGAAAATATGAAAAATTCAAATCCGTATTAACTTAGATCACATTGTATAACATTAAGTATCTTTGGGGATGGAAAAAATATATTTGGGACAACTGTTTGACAATGTTGCGGTCGTCTATAACTGTTGTTAGCCTATTATTATGCTTAAACAATAAAATGTAAATAGATAATATAGCACCTGCATAATATCATATAAGTACTCACATTTAAATGTTTTTGTCGATTTGTTCATTACACAGAATACATTTCATGCGTTCTCAATAATATAATGTCTTATGCACAAATTTTTTTTATTTCTGATCAAATCATACATCGTCTTGTATATGCATATTAACTACTAACTTTTGTTAGCCGGTATTGAATTTGACAGTAATATGATTATAATATGAATGCAAATAGCATCAGGTTGAGAGTTTTAATTAATCAAGATACGCTGTAGTATTGAAATAATACTGTAGTTCTATAATTTATGAATCGAATCTACTAACAAAATTTAATATTCATAGCTCCAGTGATTCCGGCTAGGAAATTTATCTATTGTTACTCTTTTTACCCATTTTAACCCTCTTAAAATTGAATCGTAAAAAATCGTTTCTTAGTGCTTGTGTACGTTCTATAAGGAATCTCAGTGCAAAAATGTTAAGTCTCTAGACCCAAAGGTTTAGGCTATACGTTAATACCTCAGTCAGTCAGTCTATCTGCAGTTAATCCTTTTAAATATATCTATAGAAGACAATTAAATATAAAATATAAATACATATTCTATATCGATACATGTTAATAAAATAAAATAATTTATTAAATGAAATGAAATATTAAACAATATTCATCAAATATAAATGCATATAGAATACTGAACATGCAGTACATAAATTAGGGTTTTAGGAGTTTGCCCTCCCCCCCTTGGAGTATAAAGAAATAAAAATTTATATTTCTATACTCACACTTAACGATTAGTGTAGTTTTTGTCTATGTAAAATATTATATTATATTATATGCTGGTAAAGGTAACTAAATCCAATTTTCCCCGAGTATTAGTTATATTTTGGTAATAATAGCCAAAATATGTTGTTATTATCGTAGCCTTTGAAAACCTTACAACCCTCGGCTACTATATTATATATATTTTTATTCTGTATTGCAGAATACCACCAGAATACGTGTTTTGGTCGAGGTGCACGAAATAATAATTAGTACTGCGGTGATGATGAAGATAATGATGATAATAATACCAATAAACTAGACGGGGCGCGGTGTGTTATTAACGGACCACTCGTCACGCGCGTTTACAATAGATTATATACAATGACTATGACGATGACTATTTACAGCGGATATAACCGCAAGTCCGTAACGATAAGTGTTGAACGTGCGTGACCTGCGAATAATATTTTTTACACACCACAAAAACGCCACCAACAAAACGCGGTGAATTATTTTGCACGGTCATACTATACTATCGGAATAATATGCACAATAATAGCATACGACCTATGCCAATAGGGCGGGTTTAAAATGTTAAAATGCAATCTCGGATAACGTAGTTTTTGTTTACTTCGTTGTATTTTTTTTCTTTCGATCACTGCCGCCGTAACATTTTCCGCACCTGGATCGCATATGGACGTACTATATTATTTCAGTATATTATTAAAATATTATGTACACATCGAAACACCATAGAATAAGAAAACAGCATCGACAGCAGCTGCACGAACCTTGTTTTTTGTTTTTTTTTTTTTTAATATGGGTTTGTATTTAAAGCACTTGGAGATATTGTTTTGAAAAAAAACAAAAAAAAAAAAAATTTGAACTAAGGAAATCTAAATAAATATAAAAGGAATCAGGGGAATAGTTGTAGACTTCTATGTCGAACGGGCATCATTATGCCGTGCTTACCAAAAACCTACATAAAGGACCGCCGATAGTTTATAAGGCTGACGAGCAGTAGGCTAAATAATATTTCGAGTAGAAAAACTACACGGCTGACGGCTGATGGGCTGAATAAATTATTGTTTATCAAGCTTTAGCATAATTATAAAAGCTGCCTCAAGCATCTTTATACATGTTTTTGTGCCCCCTTTCAGTTTTTTGCATTCTCAATAAGAACAATTTTTACAAAATATATTTTTCCTAATCACAATAAATTTATTCATTTATAATGAATTTATGGACGCGAGTATTTCACTCGATAAGGATATTTACAAATATGCCATTTTACTGGCACAATTATCTATACACAAGGCAATATTGATGTTATAATAATAATAATTGTCATTATTGTAAGTGATAACTCTGATAGTTTTAATTATTTTGTGTTGTACATATTTATAGTTTATATAGTGTTATAGCTATTGGGATATTAACTTCTACAGTTTACTAGATAAGCACGGGTATAAAAATAACATAATTACTAATGCAAAAATGATAAAAACGGATATCTCAAAAATAATGTCCCATCGGAATAGAGGACACGTTATTTTCTATTTGCTCGGGACAGTTTTATTATTATTCATAGGCTTTCGCACGGGAAATTTAGAGTGGGCAGCAGTTGGTACAATATAGGTAAAAATTCCGTTTTAAGTAACGGTATCCTACTTGATACTATACAAAATAATATGTTCTATGTACAGTATTGCGCCTTAAAATTTGTAACAAAAGAAATTTCCATCAAACGCAAGTTTCCGCGTGGCCCGGAGCATTAACTTTACAATACACTACTATACTCAAAAATCAATGCCCAGGGTGTGTTTTTGTCAAGTTTTACACTGTATCTATCTAGGTATACCATATCAGTATATTACGTTGCATTACACCGTAGGAGGTTTCACTGCGAAAGGTGAATACATATAATATAATAGGTATAATACATTATACACTGTGCAATCATTATCCGTATTACGCATCACGTATAGCCGTATTCTGCGTGTAAGACTATATTGCTATTATGGATATAGATGTTTTCACGATGGACGAGTTGACGAGTAAACCTAATCGTTTTCTACGGGGTTTTTTTATCTGCACGCAGTTCATCATTTTACTATACAACGTTAGGCACGACCGTGCTCGAATGCGATGCGTGTATGCGCGTTAATACTGTATAAATATAATATTATGTATACACGCGGTGCTGAACAATGTTTAAATAATAGCGCCAGGTTGGTCCTATTATCTACCGTAAAATTGTTTACGTGTACGTTCGTGTGTACGTGTGTGCGTGTATGTGCGTAAGTATGTCTATGTATGTATGTATGTATGTATATCTGTATGTATGCGTATATATATACACAATATATATATATATATATATTAAAGTGCGCTAAAAAGTGCTTCAATCACAATATCGAAAAGGGGTCGACCGTCTATATATTATATCATAACTATGTATATATATACATCCACTACTACGTCTATATAATAAGTTTGAGTAGGTACTTTGGCGTATATATTATATTAGGAAAAAGCTTTAAGATGAACCTCTTGTGTTTGCAGCGTTTAGAAAGGAAAATAAGTACGCTCTATAGCTATATACATGTTACGAAACTATATATATGTATGTGGTATATACCATATAATATATATATATAGACACATATGTATACGTGTTAGGTAGGAAAATAACAGTGTACCGATGTAAAATAAAAAATAAAAATAAATAGTAGGAAATAGAGAAGAGAAAAAAAAAACAGTATAATTTCTTGTACTTTTTCCGTTTTTCATTTTTACGTGGAGTGCGCGAAGGACGAGACGAAGAGAATTGAGTTTTGAAAGCGAAAATATGAAAAAGGCAAATCCATATAACGATTCTTGCGTTACGGGCATAATATGTATGTGCTTACGTATAAGGCGCTTAAAGCTTACATATATGTATATATATGCGAATATATATAGGAACTCGGTACATATATGCGAATGTACTTTGGCAAATAAATATTAGTTATGTAAGGGGAAGCTCGAATTTCGGAAAAGTGCTTTCCGTGTCAATAAACTGAAACGCAGCATGCGCGTGAATGCGTATGTTTTATACAAGCTTACATATCTATGGATGTAGGGAGCAATGTACACAGACGGGTATTTTAGAGATCGAGTGACTGCGCTGCGGAAAGTGAACGGGGATTGGGGATAAACACGTGGCGTTTAAAATTTGTATTCGAACTAATGAAAACCGAGAACGAAATAAAAATAAAGGTGAGAAAAACAAGGGCGAAACACAACTTTCGCCGGTGATATGATGCGGAAGAAACGGTTTATTTTATCGCATTTTTCTGATACGCGCCGTGGTGGTGGATGTGCCGAATTTATATATTACGAGTATATTCGCTTGCACTCTGCTTGCGAGGAGATAGGCACTTTTGTTTTCTTTCTCTCCCCCCCCTCTCTCAAAACACTTTTCTCCCATCATATATTCTTCTTGCTCCATTCCACTCTGCCCACTCGATCCGGTCACCTCTCTTCTTAGTGAAAACGTCTTCATCATTTCTTTCGGCTATACGCAACTATTTTTATTATTTATGTGCCACACCGGAAAACTGTATTATTTCCAGCAAACGAGCTCGTCCGCCGTCGTATATAAGGTGTTTCAATATTGATACATTGCACTGCCGTTTTACGCTATCGTGTCTTACGTACATGTGTGCGTGTGCGTTTGTGTGTATGTGTGACCTGTATATATGATATTGTGTGTACGATATAAATTGTGATAAACCGTGTATAATGATATACCACACCAATTCCAACGACTACGGACACATTACAATGTCAAGATATTGTCGTTTAAATAATACGAATAATATACACAATGTATACCTACGCATATATATACAAAATATTATAGTTTACATATACGTTAACTGGAACTTCTGGGTACGTGCGTGCATAGTTATATAATATGGTGGCGTATAGACCCCGTAAATTGTCGATTTGTGTGTGAGTTTCACGATATGGTTTGCAGATGATATCGTCGTGGAAGCTATGACAGGAGGTGAGTTACAACGAGTAGTTGATGAAACACTCGGACCATAATCATTCATCATAAATATAGTACAATAACGAATATCTGTTTAACCAAATAGGGAAAAAATAAGTTGGATGAAGAAGAAAAAGCAATGAAGAATAGGTATTGCAGAAAAATGTACATTTTCATGCGAATAATGAAAATGATTGGACTTCCATAGAGATTTCCAGAAGAGTTGATCAGCATATCTACAGAAGATAGATACGATAGATACGATAGATGGAAAGAGAACGTCCTCAGAACTGGGGATATCCAACATACGGGACAGATCGTCTATGTATTACGCAAGAATCAACACATCTTGAAGGCACTGTTGAAGCGAAACGGCATATAATCGAATAGATTGGAGTGTTTTAATCTACTATACCGGGTTGAAAAATTAAATACATTCGTACCCGTGCATATTATAATTTTCCAATACCATTACAGTTTATGTATGTTTATACTTCATAAAAGGCTTCGGGGTACGTGCGTACGAGCAAAATAATATAAAAATATTATTATGATAATGGCTCGTAGGCACCGTAAAAACGTCAATTTGTGTGCGGGTTTCGTAGAAATTTTACGAGTGTCCCGAATCGCAGTTTGTCCTACATCCATATAAATCCCGACATGGACGTCGGAGACACGGTAATAATAATATTATTTTAAGAATATAACTATTATTATCATTATTGTTGTAGACTGGCCATCAGTCAATTTACCAATAACATATTGCCACAGCAGCAGTTAGGTTCCTGAAGCTGCTCTAACAATAGGCCGGAGAAATAAAAACGTTTTACCGCCTTATTTGTTTTGTACACACATGTACGCAATATGCGTCTGCATAAAATCGATCGACAGTATGAAATAAAAAGTAATTCAACCAGGACTTTACTGTACTATATTATGATATACGCACTTATTGCGACGAAATAGTTATTGCATAACATGTTTCTTAAACCGAAAAATTATATGTAAAATTTCGGAAACCGTCGCGTTTATAAGTTTAATCCTTCGTCATAACGATAATATATAAATTATATATCATCACAACATCACAATATAAGGAGAGTAATACGAATTACAAAACAACGAAAATGTCGATGGTATAATATAATAATATGGTAAAATAAATTTTGTCTAACATTCGAATAAGCTGGTTGTATTATATGACGATCGGAAAGATTTATCGGACACTGATAACATGGAAACCAAACACAAAAATGGGTCAACAGAATAACAGAAAATGGATATTATGCGAGTAAGGATGCAAAAGACAGGAGGTAGAATATCATTGCGGCAATGGGCTTGAAATGCCTATAAAAACCGAAGAAGAGAAAGAATCATGACGTGACACAAGTCAAGACCATATAATACTATACTTGATCTTACTTGTAGTTGACGTATTACGAAATTGTCTTCAAAACGTTCCTACCCGCAGACCAATCGTTCTTGATAACAATACGTGTGTGCGATTGTACAAGTATATAAACGACGGGTGCGACGAGATATAAAATATAATAATGACAATAATAATAATAATAATAATAATAATAATAATAATAATAATAACGGAACAAAAATCGTAATAAAATAGAAAAAAATGACGTGCTGTATCAAAACAAATCAATATATGTTATACGAGAATACTATGCGACCGTCGTCGTCGTGAGTTGTGGTTTATTTTTTACATAGATTTTTTATATTTTATTTTTTCCACTAAAGGCTGTCCACTTTAGGTACGCGCGCGGTTTCCACGTTAACGATAATCGGTACCCACGTAACGGTGCTGCTATACATCGATGGTTATCGCATGATTATTATAATATTTATCGTATACGCGCGTGCATGTTATTTTTCTTCACTTTCCCGGGCCCGGGTATGATAATAATCATATCGTCGTTATCGTCGAGTGTGGCGAACGGACACCAAAAACAAGCGAATAAATTATACAGTACAGCGGGGAACTGTACTGCGACCATACGCTGTATAATATACTTTTCGCACAACACGTTTTACAAACGAACCGCCCCGTCCATCTCAATAACGTTAATAATTACGCGCCGATGCACAAAACTGTGAAGCATAATATTATAACGTCGCTCAAAAAAAAAAAGGCGAAACACATGATGGCCTGATGATGGAATGATAATAATATTATTATCATGCACTTCGTTTTCGTATGAGCACGGCGGCTCATAATATATATATATATACATATTTATGGTATATGTACATATTATACATGCATATAGTTTACGGGTATTTCGGTCGAATCGAGAGACTGCAGATTGCATATCATAAAATATTTATTGTCACGCGGTAGAATATAAAAAAGTTTGTATGTGCGTGTTCGTATTGTTATTTTCATAATCATTATCCACGTCTGGCCAGTTTAATTTTTATTTTTTTCTTAATTTGTCAACTTAAGTTTCAAGTGTAAACGTACTTCTATTATTCATTAAATTGTAATAACTTGTAAGTGAACTAAAAAAAAAGTGTTTTAATACTTAAAAATGAGTTATCTTTTTTAAGATAAAAAACTCAACCCGTTAAGTAACTTTGTAAACTTTACTCGATAATGCCCAGCTATGATCACTGCCCAATAACAGCCCGCGTGAAGATGAAATAAAATATTGTTTGAAATCATTGTGGTTTTCTATAACTATGTGTACGATACGCATATCCGTTGCGAGTTGAAAAACATATAATACGTGCGCTCACACGCGTTGTCATAACGATATTGTTGTCGCTGGTTATAATGTTGCCGATGTACTATACAGTTATTGTACTATACAGTAAGATTAGTATGGTGAGGAAAAACTTTGAAAAAAATAAAATTTTTAAACACTATTACTCTCCGTGACTTTCATTTTAACGAAACTCCTATGATCAAAGTACATTTTAAATAGATTATTTGATAATAATTATTTGTAAACACAAATTCAGGTAACTTCTTGGGACAGCACTGAATTTATAGTGATATAAAGGGATAAAATCCCGCTTACCTTGAGGTTTTTATAAATTTTCATATTGATAATAGATTTGTTTTTTACCTCGACAGTCTAATTCCATTAGAAAAATACATAACTGAGAATTCGATGTTTGAAAATTGTTAACATACGTCGCTGGTGATCGCGTACCATAGGCAGAAATGGTGTTCGTGTTTCACACAACTATATTATATTTAAGGCAAAGTCCCCAGGCTTGCATTAATATTAAAACCGTTAGTCTCTTTCCTAAAATGTAAATGGATTTCCATCTATGTTGTGTACGCAATATAATTTCATTCTTTAAAAGGATAAATTAATTGTTAAGGAAAATTATATCAAAAGTTAACATTTTATCCATCTTTAATCCTTATCGAACTACACTGTAACTATATAAATATCAATTTATATATATATATATATTGTTATTAAATTAGACTAAATGAGTTAGCTTCATTTTTATGTCATCAAAACATTGAAATTTTATCAGATGACAGGTCTTCGATGAGATATGGATGAAAAAGAGGATATTACATTTTGTGTACTATAATGATCTAAATAAAAATATAAATTTAATATTATAATATTATTTAACATATTATATACCAGGTAATATGAAAATGTATGAAATATAAAAAATGTATCTTATAATATGAAATATTTGGTTACAGACTTTTATACCACATAATATGCTTCATTATTCGCCATTATTTGTTTATAAAAATTAGTTTAATTAATTTGTGCATATAATAATATAAAACCTAATTGTTGAAAATTTCGGTGATGGAAGAGAGTGAGAGGGCGAAGAAGCCCTCTTTAGGTCAATGAAATATTTAAATGCAAAATCCTAAATACGCTACGAACTTGAAAACTTATGTTTATGTAGTATATTATGACGTCGTTATCTACGATTTTTTCTTTTAAATGTTCAAATAAATATTTACCAAACAACAATATGCATAATGGTAATATGCAAAATATACTAGCCAAAGATTATACCGGAATACTGCTTGACTGGCTGTAAAAAATCGACTTGACATAATACTTAGCATTTCAACACAAGTATTTTATAAGTCCAGTCGAAATAATTTCAAGAGTATATTCATTATTTATTCTCAAACGTGTTTGATGTACAGAGTCGGAATATCTTAAAACTATTTACAAATAATTTAGTATTAACATGTAGTGTCTATGGTGTATTGAGCGTCGAGCGGTACTACAGAGACTCTAGCAATTAAATGAAAAAAAAACCAAATCTGTTACTCCTTGGTCAATAAGAATTATATTTGGTTAAATGGGTACCTATCGTTTTTTAAATATTATGTTATAAGAATGATTTTATTTACGATTATTGTCTTGTTTTATGTTTTAATTAGATTAAGGTACAATACATAAGATACATACGGTGACCAAAAAGGGGTTGGTTGGTGGTGGACGTGAAAACGTCATTATAACGACCCATACAACGCGCATATATCATAGTATGTATAAATCGGCAGTGTAAAATATTATTCGATTTGCAGAGTAGACACCCATACTGTATACCCGGATGATATTCTCGCTGCGGTACTCATATTATATTGCTGCATTGTTATGATTATATTGCAGGCATATTATCGTATATTGCTCACATCCGGCGCGATCTCGTTCAGGGTCAACGCGAAAGTAATAATAATAGTAATAATAGCAATAATAAAGGAAGAAGAAGCTGCGTGCACCGCGTTTTCGTATAATATGTTATTACGGTGCGTCGTATGCTACACTATAATACATGTATATATAATATTCGTAAATACGTTTGCACCTTTGTACACGGGAAACCTCTTAAAATGCCAAATAGGTATTTCGGGGTCGTCGCTTTCTACTGTTTTGACAACGGATGCCCGATAAATTACCTCGGAATAGAGTGGCCGGTCATTAAATCATCGGCGTGCGGTAGTCTCCAACGCACCGGGTGTCCTGAGGCTTTAACCGTACACGCACATTTATACAGCCATCATAGTGTGTGTGTGTGTGTGTATGTGTGTGTGTGTGTGCCATACTCTAAGACGTGAGATCTCCGATGACAATGGTAATAATGTATATTATAATGATAATCGCACATAAAATATACGATATATATCCACGCACGTATGGGTACTTTTTTGGGGGGGATTCTTTTCAGCGCACTGTCGCGAGAGTTCCTTTCAACGACAATAAACAATATTAAACCACGCGTATTTCTTCGCCTACCCTTTGTTCGTTTTTTTTCTTTCCTCTCACCTGGTCGTCCACCGAGCCCGCACTGCATTTAAATTCGGCGAATATTCCGAATAAAACCCGTGGCAAATCGTCAAGGTCTCTCCGACAATAATATATTTGATATTCCATTCATATGCAATGTATATATATATATGACGTATTATTGTTGCACAATGCTCGCCGGCGTGGTAGTAGCATTATGTAGGTGCACGCACATACAATATATTATTATATTATATTATACATACATATACGCGCGTTGACCCAAACGCGTATTATTATGACGGCGGTGGCGGTTTAACTGTGGGAAATTCCAACTGTTTTACATAATATCATATACATGTATTGTGCCTACTGCCATACTATATGGATACTACTCGACGTCGGACAATCGAACGAAATCGATGACATTGCACTCGCCTGCTGCAGTATAGTATATTAGTATGTATTGTAGTAAATCGTGTTATAAATATACGCAATGGTCAAAATGTTGAACTACCGCATATACTGGGTGCAGCAAACTTAATATTAATATGTTTTTATTTTTATAGATTACTGCATATTCATAGTGAGTATAATATGCTTTATTATTTTATTTAAAACGTTTCACACGATTATGTGATAAATTCTCACTTAAAAGTCATGATAACATATTCATTTGAAATACAAATGATTATTAACTAAAGAAACATGAATAAATCTACCTTGACAGTTTGAATGATAAATAATAAATGCATTCATGTGTAATATGGAATCGTCATTAAATTGCGGTTTATTTTTATTTTTAGATGTTCAATCATTTTAAAATGCATTTTAAGCATGGTCTTTATATTCATTCATTGTATTGATTCTTTAAATTCCACTTCAGTAGGTACTCCGCAAGATTGTTGGGGTAATAATAAAAGTGAAGAATTTCATTTTATACAAAAGTGATGTCAAATGTAAGTGATATGTTTTAAACCTTTGTGTTGAGGAAAAACAAATTACAATTCAATAAAACTTTTATTCGAATTCTTCAGTGGCACATCAAAGTTCTTTCGACACGATAATAATGACTGTACATGCATATAACATTATGTAATTGGATTTGGTTGAAAAATAGGAATAACACTAAAATAAATAACTGTAGTCGACTGATGTAGTCTATTGTAATGTTTATGGTTGTCGAACATTTCTTTTAGAACCCGAGCGTAGTAAAGGATCCACTGACATTTGATTTGATGGCTTATAAAAAACCAAACGCCGATTTAAATATTCTGAGCAGTCATAATGCAATTCACGTGAGATTGTTATAATATATAATTTCGTTTTGTTTTTTTGTAATGTAAATAATTATTACTGAGAATTCGTTTTGTTTATTAATCGTATGTTATAAAATGGTTTTGAAAACAAAATCAAACACGATTCATGATGAAATCACATTTGAAATTTTTATTGGAAAAACTTAACCACCTCGAGCATGTGAGGTTAATGGTTTTCGTGCTCAATAATCTACAAAGAGACACATCAGTCTATAGTAAAACTTTAAACCAAAGATTATTTTATTTGAATTACATTTGAATTTTCAATATTGGGTTGCTTATTTGAATTTCTTGTGTACAAACCAAGACGGTAAACAACGAAACATTGGTGGTACCAAAGTCATAGATCTGAATTAAAAGTGTGCTGAGCATGATCTCGAAACTTTTTTACATAGCATTTTTAAATAGTTTGTTAAAAATATAATTTTCATCAAAGTGCATCTAGTAAATATTGAATAAAAATTACCTGCGATTATTCCGATAAATCGTTTAAAAATAGCATGTATTTGTTGTTTGAAGAATTTTACTACAATAAGTTAATAACTATTTAATAACATGACATCAAATAAAATAAAATTTTTAAATTAAAATTACATAAAGAAGTTCAAGATAAAAATTATTTTTAATCACCCGCCAGTAACCTTTTTATAGTAACGGTGAGAGATAAGACGCTAAACCCCGCAATGTGATATTGAATATAAATTTTTATTGTATCATTAAATTATTTATTGCATAGATTGTATATTGTATGTACGAAATAACAGTTGAGTGTTTTATTAAATTAAATGTAAATAAGAAAATTCGTTATTTCATGAGTCACAATAACCGCATGAGTCCAGGACAAAACAATATACCTTTAATTATAGTTTTTATAAAATTAGCAGTATAAAATATAATAATCTAGGTATCATATAATTTTGCGTATATTTGCGGGTAGGACGAAAACCTAAAAATAAATTTTGTTTCAAATCCGAAACGGTTTAAAAAGTTAAAAAAAAAAAAAATAATAGTGTTTACACGTGTTTGTTGTGTTGCACTGCACAGATATTATGATGCATGTATACAATTTATTTAGTTTTATGGTTGACTTAACTACTCCACATTGCGTTCAATGTTTTTTTTTTTCAATCCCATTAAACTGAATCATTTTGACGTGTATTTACACGATTCAAACCCATACACAGAACATGCAGTATACCTACATAATATATTATAATTTATAATCAATACCGAAATGACGATATGAAAATATTATAATTTTTTACTATACAATATGATCACGTGGTGATCTCAATTGACAACTTGTAGCTGCGCAATATTATAATAAATAATGCGAAATAATGAACATCGTGGAACGCGTGTAAAACCACGTCAACAACAATAATATTATTGTTATTGGATATTAGTATAGGTACTACGCGTTTCGGTATTCGAACGTATAACATAATATATCTACCGGTGCATCGTCAGCAACGGTGCATCTGGACGCGTCACGTGATAATGTGATATTATCAAATTCCCAACCATACATCAAACAACGCATATTTATTGACCCGCGATGACATTGTATTATTATTTATTACATACGGATTTCGTTCAATACTGTATAGGTACCGCACGTCTGTTAAATTGACTGGTTGTGTAATCAATGGCTTGTAACAAAGGGGTATAATGACAATAATATTAGTATACATTATGGATACTGTATAATGTTTACGCGAGAGTGCATTTCGTCATTTCACGTATTGCTGATAATCATAATAATACTATAATATCACTCGGTTACAACAATATCGCACGTATTGTGTATGCGTTTGCTATCGTTTCGCGGTTCGACGGTGCGAGTAATACCTACGCGATTGTCGTGATCTATATACACGTCCGCAGGATAATTGATATCGATCAACCTGCGGTTTGTTGCACTCCAACGTCATAATGACCATGAATCGGCCAAACGGGGATGCACGAATGACAAGCGAAAGCAAATTTCGTCTCATCAACAAGTTAAAAAGTTTAAGTCAATAATTAACAAGTTATAGGGTACCTACTTCATAGGCTAATATTGTATTTTTGAAAGGTAAATTTATTATAACTTAACAACTTAATTCTTATTCCGTGATATGCAATTAATTACTAATCGGTTTTATTAATTTTATAGTCGTATTTAAAATTCATTATATTCCTAATTTTATTTCCATAATTTAAAAATAAATTTTTTGTATACAAATATTATTGTTTTTCGTAAACATCTTGAATGTACTACATAGTGGCGGCTTTGGGGGTGAAGCAAGTGAGGCAGAGCCTCATTCAACTTTTGAAGAAAATAATGCTCGATTAATTTTCAATCTGCACTAAAAGCCAAACATTTATACATCAGTTTTTATTTTTTCATTTGGAAAAATTCGATCTTTTGAGGTATCAAAATCTTAATATGGAGAATAGAAATACTATGACCATAATATTATTATAGGCAATAACAATTACGGGAACATTATTTCGGGTATACGGGTGGTACGACACCCGTGTGCCAACGGCAACATAATATAGGCAATAATATTACAAAATACTGAGATGAGCCGCCGGCCGGCTCACTATTTTGTAAGTGTGTACGTCAAATATATGTACACATTATTGGAAAATACACATAGCTGCGCATGCGCACTGTTTTTCTGAGCCTTGCCGCCGCCAGCTGCATCTCATAT
>JAIPRK010001227.1:0-82807 GCA_025469195.1 Chaitophorus viminalis
ATTGCATTATAATTCAATTTAAATATAAAATACTATATTATTATATACACATTTTAGACAAACATATTAACTCCGTTCAGAATCATTATTCGTATACAATGATATCTATCATTGCATTCAAATTTAATAAATTCATTGTAATAATGACCTATCCTATAATTGAGGTACACTCCACCCCCAACTGTACAGCAAAGCGATGCCCACACGTTTTTTTTAATATTTTATGTTTATTTTATGATTTTTATTTTTTTCCTCAGTTGCGATACGTAATTTATCAAAGTGTAAAGTACAAAAAAGCTGATGTTATAAATAATTCGTTAATCGGAAAAGGGTACAGCCATGAAATTAACAAATTTACACGCAATAATGATAGCTCTCGTGCATGTACAAGTGTACGCCGCGGACTAGTGGAGTATGGTAGATGATTGAAACAACTTAACGTAGTCTACGCGGGTTCCGCGGTGTGAAATCAGTATTAAATGTTATTGTCGTATCTGTCTGCGCAAGGATATTATTAGAAAATGGTGTTGAGCACATTTTTCACGATCTGTATGTTTTTACTTTTGTTGTACATCATTATAAACAATACGCGCGCCGGAGGCGATAAAACTGATCCGGGCCCTTGTATTATATAGTGCCGTCTACATATTAAGCCTTTATTTTACGGATTCAGATCCAAAATGTCCACCACCCGTAACGTAATGAAACGAACTGTTAGATAAAATATGTTTAAGTGTTCCATCTCACATGTGCAGCGAAAATCACCATACGGTTTTGTACATTGTAAACCCTCGTTAAACAATAAAAATCTATTTTTACGAGGCGAACCATTTATATGCATATTATATACAATGTAGCACATAAGAAACGTTTTGAAATATATGGCACATGATGATGAAAATATGATAATAACATGTACCTATAAATAATATGTTACAATAAATGAAGCGTGTGCGTAAACAGTGTGTAGGAAGGAGGGTAGTATTTAGAAGCTAAGCTGCCTAAAAGTTCACCTCCTCTCAAACATTGACTAACTTAGCAATATTGAATATAGAAAATGTTTTCGCGGTCGATATAGGTACTGAAATAATATTAAACACGCTCGGCAAAACAAACAGAGCAATACTACTTCAAAAATGTGCAATAACATTTTGAATGTTCAATAATATTTGGCGTATGCTTTTAAGTAGCAAAAGTAAAAAAAAAAAAATACATTGTAATATTATATTATAGCATTATACGTACAACTCTAGTAGCGTATTCTAGTAGTTAATAGCATTATACTATGATACATTATGATAGATAAAATCGTACTAACCAGTCATTATCACAGCTATTATTGATACGTATATAAAATGTCAAATTTGTGTCAGGGTTGTGTTTATGTAAATATGAAAAATTGAAAAGTTATTATATAATTTCGTTTTACATCAGTTTTTTTACACGCATGTATAAACAATATCTAAGTTTATTGTTTTGAACGTACTGCATTAATGTAATATTCTGTATTATGGTAATCACATCAAAATATGGAAAATCACAAAATTCCATGTGTAATACAAAATACAAATCTACAGTAATTTAAAACTATACCATTGATTATATTACGCGTATAGGTCATTTAATTTTTAGCTCAAACGTATACATAAATATAAATATTATGTAGTTAAAATATGAAAATAATATCTACAAGACATATTCATTTCGTCAACCTATATATCCGTATACGATACCTATAACAACAGTAATATTGTTTCGGCGCGTAACTATAAGTATCTCGCATGACCCTTTATCTCTGTTGTGCAAATATAAATGATTTGCCTTTTTAGTTTCGAAAAAAAAAAAATATTTACATAATGGATTAAACTTGAGATTTTATAACGTTAAATTTAATATAAGCATATACTTAATGTACAAAGAAACATTGCGTGTTCTTATCCGTTACACGCACTATACACATTCCCTTTAAAACTATAAGTGACGCCTAGTTTTATAATGAAAAATTTTTAATATTAGAAAAAAACCAACTTATGCGAGATTATCGAACCAAATTATTTTTGCACGAAAAGAAGAAATTTGGGTCGAGACTCGAAATGCAAACAAAAAATAGCGTAAACCACAACATTAATAGGGATATAGGTAACACTGAATTTCTTGGCTGCGTTATAGCAATATTATTTTATAATTGCATAATTGTACAATAGTTAAATAAACTGTTCAAAGTTTGCTACGTTATTTTTGACACATAATTGAAAACGCTGCAGACATCTTCTTTTTGGTTGCTGACATGATTTGTCACATTTCATCACATACTGTGTATATATAACTACTTTATGTACTGTCTCATACAATTTTCAAAAACCATATGATATATAACTATATTATCATATTATATGTTACTAGTAACACATGAAACTCCATGCCGTAATGAATATGCCGAGAATAAGATAAATATCAACGTGACCGATGTGTGTGGTGCTATAAACATATTTCTAGGTAGGCAATGCAAGTGTAAACCAATATGATAAGTTATCAACGGATTAAAATTACACTCTGAATCAATCGTCACCCGAAATCCTCTCAAAATTATCGCATACAAACATTACAAACTTAGAGGTAATCGGAAAGATGCAAACGCAATAAAACGTTATATTACTAAATGGAAGTTCAAACCTAAATTAACCAATGCCATTTAAATAATAATACGCGTGAAAAGAATATATTACACGGAGGTTAAGTAATGAAACAAGAAATCAAACACTGCTAAAAGTTAAGGACTTGCAACGTCAAACGTATATAGTGCTGGTGCACAATCTAAGAACTTAAAACAAACCGTGAGGGCGCAAGAAGAAATTGTATAAGGCATGCATTTATAAATCGCCGTTATATACATATACATATATAATAGCTAATGGGATATTAATGGAGTACTGATATTCTGTTATACTCACGTACATAGGCTCGAATAGCCTCTGAAATTAAAGGAGAGGGTTCAGGGCGGGAAAGGGATTGAAGTCCTTGATATTCAACGAATAAATCGTGAAAGTAATAAACAACTACAAAATTGTTCTTGCGGTGAACGGTTTCTAATAAAATGTATGTTACAAGTATATATTATATAAACGTATCTTTAATTCAATTGTTCAAACAACTTATAATAGTGATGTTAAAATTAAAATTACCTATAATTAAACGATCAAAAGGAACATAACTTATATAATAGGTATCTATGGCGTTATAATAAATTTTACTACGATCATTAGAATAATGATATTTTATAATTTTGTATAAATAAATATTTTGTATAATAAATTTTATAAGTTTGTATAAATAATTATACAAACCACAATATTTTATAAGTTATTAAAATATATACGTATTGTACTGTTTGCAGTTAATTTTGATAAGAAATAATTTGGTAGATGGTCATAACGAAAAATCGAGAATTTTTTTGTTTGAGTAGTTGCTTTTCGGGTTGGGTAAATTAGTGGAGATGACATCAGTTATACAGTTATACAGTTACACTATTAATCTTCTTGGGTTGAAAATGTCCCTAATTTACCCTTCTGGTAGATTTAAGCTTATAATATTATGATGATTTGCAGTGACCAATTTTCGTTTTCCTTAACTCTCAGTGGTTACAAAAAAAAAAAAATAAATAAATAATAAAATGCAGTAATTAAGTGTGAGTGTGTATTTTAATGATACATTAGGTAAGCTATTCGATAAATTGCTTACGGTGTTAGGTGTAACCCGTACAAGAGTTTCTTAATTAATAACAGCCAAATCAGATATACGGCAATTTTCGCTTTCCGCACGACCCATAACTTTTACTTGTTGATTTTAAATAATACTATACGGCATAAGTATACATAAGAGCTTTATAATAGCTTTATAATGTTTTTTGTTTACAATATTACGCGTATACTTTAACGGTTAAAATGAAAAGGACCACACCGCTTACGTTTAGGAATTTTACTGATGCACATAACCATTGTAAACAGTTATAAATAATGAAGTACGTTAACTTGTAACATTTCTATAAGTGCATTATATTATATTAGTTTGTAATTTGTCTTGGAGAAAAAAAAAGCCCCCGGGGGAGTGCAAGGCCTATCAATCGCTCTCCCCCACTGAGAGTTTGAATGCAGTTCAAACATACACGAGATGTCATACACAAGAGCTATACATATATATTTAATAATACAATTTATAACAATATCACATACACGAAACCTACGCCGGCAAATCAAATTAATGCACTTGCGGTCCGATTGTAAATCAAAAACACCTACATATTATATAGATATCGGAAACGTATATACGAAAAGCCGCAGCGAGAGATCAATATACCGACTTAAGGGTGTGACCATTGAGCTATTTTGTTTAATAGTCCTACGCTACAATACATTGACTGTACGGTACGTTTTGCGTGTGTTTGTAATGTTTTTTTTTTTTTTATTTTATTTTATTTTTATTACAGAGTCGACAGTATAAATGGTTAAAATAACATTTATATGCGTATATATATATATATATTTATATATGTTTATGGTAGGCATATATAAATATATATTGTATTATATGTTTGTGTGTGTGTGAGTGATAACTTTGTTTCACTTTGTTTCCGAGCGCGTACTATAATAATATTATACCTACTAAAATGTTGAAAAACCATTAACGACCACACCTGACTATTGTTTGACCTCTTAAAAATAAATCATTTTGTTTCTACCGGTGTTGTCCTATTACGCTGTACACACGTACGTCATATTATTATACACTGTGGTATACACTAGGTATTGTGTTTCAGAAATAGGTTTTCCGTCAATATTTTAATATAGTAAAGTGAAATATTGACGTACGGTGGTGTACTCAACAAAACGTTCTCACGAGTAATAACTGTTTGCGTTATACACCATAACGCCATCCCTTCAACCTCCACCCTCCCCAAGCGCGTACGTTTGTCCACGCTTATCACCGCGCTAATAGTCGTTAGGTATACCTATTTTTCGTCGTACACAGGTAAAACATTGTTGTAGTCCTAAAATGATGATTTTATTTTTCGGAAAAAAAAATAGAAACGATAAAAGTATTGCGGTGGCAATTAAACACGATCTTATGGCAATGGATGAAGTTTAATAATTCGTATGATATTTATGACTATTATCATTTTATTCTCTACGTTCCCAATAATAAGATTTGTCTTTTTAATTGTATTCGTGTAAATTTATACTATGAGCTCACTACCCAACGCACCTGTTATAATAAATATATCACGTACAAATTCAGTTATATAATAATATTATGTTTATTATTGGTTGAACATTGAACAAAAAAATATGGTTAAATGTTAAAATATGTATTTTGAATAACGCAATTAACGTAGCTTGAAAAAAAAAATTGTAGAAACAAAAATGAAATAGTAAAATCTATGGCCACTAGTTCTTGTCTCATTTAATTCCACTTTTCTAGTGCGTGAAACTTCTTTCGAGAATAACAACGACGGGAAAGTCAACCAACTCTCGGTAAACTACATAAAAATAAAATCGATTTCCGCCACATACTAACCGTCCTTTCATTTGCTGGCACCTACACGAGTTCACATATAGGAACCGTGGGGTTAAAAAAACTGGTAATTTTTAGAACTTGTAGGATAAACTCCAAAATACTAATTTTATCAAGTGCACCTTCACATTTTAAATAAATCAATACTACACAAAAGTAGGATACGGTATTTAAAATTTTTCAGTGAAACAATCGAAAAACTTCACTATACAAGCAATAATAATTGTTTGTTATAATATTGTTTAAACCTCCGCAATAATGATTTATCATTTTCACCGTTATCGTTTTACCGTATAGTATTGCGATCGCAATCAAGATTTTATCGCGGTTTCACATTGTGAATATTGACATTCGACATTACGTTATTTCAGTTGCATTAACGGATGAAAATATATCAACAACCAGACGGTGTTGGTTTCTCGCGTGCATTCATGTAACACACTTTGTATACGGGTGCGAATATATTGCGCGCCGTAATACAATTCGAAAACTGCGATATCGTTACGATATTTATTTCGAAAATTATTTTTCTATTTATTTTGTCTTTTCTTACAGTATTTTTGCGAGAGTACGAATCTTGTAGCGAGCGTCCACCCGTGTTTAACGCGTGTCGAGACGAAATACGTCCGCTATGGTCGTTGATGATTAGGGATTTAAACGCAAAACAAATTGATAACGTTCCCAAACAATACGTTCGATGCGCGTTTAACGTAATGTACAGTTGAACGAAAAAGGGAACGCAGTTAAGCTTGAATAAGATAATACGGACTGCGCCAATGCGTTTTCGTATATTATACAATGTAGGCGCGTGCGTGAACTACGCGTTATACATATTATACGTACACGGATGGAAAATATGACTCGATATCTTTCCATCGCTAAAGTGGTGCAGCGGTTCTCAACATTTTTGTTTGTGGAGCCCTTAAGATGTAAAAAAAAAAAAAAAAATCCGCAAAGCCGCAAAAACCAATTTTAAACCGCAACACAATGATGAATTGCTGATTTTTAATTTGTCTCTTTCTGTACAAAATAGTTACTTAAATTAAAAAATAAATAAAATAATTTAGTGATTTATAAGTTTTAATGTGAACAATGCAGTCCCTATTGCCTATTGGTTATTTTTGTGTACACCACCGCGAGTGTGCATTATGAATGCTTGCGTTGCGCGTACTAATTGTAGATATACAAAACATGTGCCAGCCGCTAGAAGTATTTCTTAGACCTTTTTAAGTCCTAAAATTCTTCGTATGATCATAATTGATTTGTTGGCCGTTTAACGCGGTAAAATTAATAAGAATGCTCAGCCCGCAGTATGTACGTACTACCTATATCGATATTGGTTTTTCTCATTTACCAGTACTTCAATATTTGAAAGACGATGTTGATGTTGAATGCATGTGTCTGCTTATTGCAGTAAACAGTTGTTTACGATCCATACGAATTTCGTTCCAAGTTCGAAATACCGTATTCGTACGTGTAATAATAATATAATATACACACACCCGAAATAAACTGCAGATTCGCTTTTTTTTTCAATAAATATTTTTCGCGTAAGACGTCATACGTGTGGTGATTCTAAAGATGATAAAATATTTTGATTGGGCTTCAGTCGAAAATAAAATGTCAAGATATCGGGCGGAGATACATATGTATATTATATAGTTTTTACGAAGTCCATTATGACTCATCGCAGCGATTGAGCTGTTAAAACGCATGTTGGCGTATTTCAACGGTTGTAACTAGTATACGACGGTGGAAAAGCTATAAATGTATTATATTTTTTATTATTTGTTTTTTAGAAAGAGGTGAACCTTAATTCCCTATATAATATATCTACAATCTATGTCTGTTTTGTCGGACGCTTTTTTTTTCGTTACACTAAATACAGCTTTTATGAATGTGTGTTGATTTCGTTGCGATAGAACGTGTTCTATTGTTGATTTCATCGACTAGATAAGCTTAGCATAAAATATAAAAAACGTAATACAAATCGGAAAAAGTTTTCTAACAACGCCGAATAGAAATATTGCGTCTTGTAATATTTAACATTTTTAAAATTTGATTTTTGATGTTTTTCTATACAAGGAATAGGAACGTATGATGAACTTTGTATTGATTTTCATGATGTTAAACCATATTTGCTATTTACAAAAAAAAAATAAGAAAACATCATAATTTTAAGTACTTGTAACTAGTATGACAAAAGTTAAAAATTATAAAATTATAATATCATCTCTAAAAAGCAGATATTTTACCATTTCATTTTTTTTTTCAACTTTTTGTTAAGTTTTCTTTATTATTGGAAAAAACTGTTGAGGAATTCAAAAGAAAAAGCGTCTTATATTTTTGCAGGTCAAACATGCAGTAGATGGGAAGAATTTAAAAATGTATAATATAACAGTAATAACAGATCATGGTAAATTACTCGATTCACATAGAATTGAAAATGATTAAATTGTTCAATAATTATTGTCACTGAATCATTAGTAATTTCTATGAACCATTGTTGATATATTATGTCATAACATATTCTCGATCAGATTTTGTCATCGTTTTATAAATTAATAATACAAAAGTTATGGTCCAACAAAACCCACAGGTTATTATTTTATGATTAAAAACATATACAAACTAAATGTTACTATGATTACCCATTGTAAAAAGAATTGGAAAACAAACATCCGTATGGTAACTTTAAAATTGTAACAGAATAATTACTGTTTTCGGCTAATGATATTATGACACACAAATTTATAAAAATTGAATTTTAAAAAAATGGAAGAAAGTTATAGCTATTATGAAGTCGAAGACGAAAACGGCGAGGATCGTATCTTGGGACAAACGGAAAGTTTCGAAATTCCGGAAGAAAATTACCCAGAAGAACTTGAATATTACAAAGATATCTCATCTATCGATTCTACAACGGACGAACCACAGATAGATTTAACGGATAAAATTAAGGAAGTAGAAAGGTTGAGAATAGTAAGAGACCAAACGATTGAACGAAAAAACAATTTGATGGTCATGTTGGTCGAGCTGTTTCAAGAGGGTTTGGTGAGTGATTTGTTTTCGTGAATGGTTATAATATTATTATGGTACGTAAGCGAACAAACGGTCATATTTATATACATATAGAGTACACATAATATAGATTTACTACCTAGTTACTATCTAGTTCAAAAGTTAAAATTAAGTTAGATATTAGAACTTTTAAGCTTAACTATTTAATAAGTTTATCTTCACCATAGTTTAATAATGATTCTTGTTATTTAAATTGTTCTAGTTAGTTTTTAAATTAATTAGTTTGGATGAAAAAAATAAATATTATTTAATTTTTTCGTGTTTGAAATAAAATGAAGTAAGATGAACATGTAATAAAATAATAGTAATATTCCATTCGAGTATCTGAAAAGTCTAAATACAGTTTAGCTTATAAATATTTTGATAATTATATTATTTTTATATATGAACTTTAAACTTAAATCATTATTGTTTAATTCATAACTCACGTTCCTGCGTAGAAAACTAAGACTATACTCGTATTGATTTTAATTATTTATATAAATTTATATTCGAAGTATCCCTTAATATTTACAATTTAGATTTCTCAAAAGTTCTTCTACGTGATTATAATAATAGTTAATAATACGACTTGTTTATAATACAGAATTTTACATTTTGTTTTAAATTTAATTTTATGCAGCTTGATGTAGTTTTGATTTTGATTTTTAATATTTAGTAGAATTATTAGTTATTAGTTCTTGGAAGAGTTAATAATTTTTTATTTCTGACTCAATGGAAGTTTATTATTTATATATACATTTTACAGAACAATTTTTATTTTTATTTTCATTGTATATTTATTGGTAAATATTTAGCAAGATCGAAAGACTTTTAGATCCATTCTAAACACGATTGTCTCCAATTCTATCGAATTATTTAATTCAGTGCTTGAGAATGATTGTCAGAAAAATGAAATTATGACACAGTTCTAAACATACCTCCGGAAAAAGGGATTATAATTGTTATACCTACAACCAATTCAATTGTAAATCTTATTGTGTATAGTTTTATTGACAGTGCCAAACTGAGGTACCAATCAGGGCAGGAAATGATAAAGAACTAGCTGTCATTCTTGGCAAACTTTTGGTAGAATTTAAACAAAAAAAAGAATTAGCTGTAAAACGATTCAATAAAATAAAACAGAAAATGGACGAAGAAATAGAATATTTAAAAACAAAACAACAAGAAAGGACGGAGCTTGCCGACAAACAGCATGAATTAGAATTAAAGAATGGAATTGAAATGATCAAAGCAGAGACGCGGAAAAAACTATCACGAGATGTAAATTTTAAATTTTAGATTCTGGGTGAAACGAGATGTGTATTGATCACCATGAGGTGTGTTTTAATTTTGTGTGATTGTGATTCTGTGTACACGATTTCAACCAGAAATATTGCCTCTACCTTAAAAGTCATTAAAGGTTTTTGGTTATTGGTATCTGGTTGGTACTTTGAGTAAGTAATTACTCAAGTTTTTTTAAAAAAAAAATAATAATGAAAAATAATAAAAACAAAACAAAACTTTATACTGAGATCAAGATTCGAATCTTGCACCACCTATTATTTTGTCACGTGATATTCTGTATTTTTTATATTAGACTATATAAAGTACTTTTATTAATATTTTACAGACATTTCATTGTTTTCAAAATATTTTAATGACATTTTTACTGATTATATAGGTACTTGAAATACTTTGATAGTTATAAAATAACAATGTCATTCTTACCACATATCTGTAGATAAAACCATTTATTTTTTCATGTAATAGTTGGAACATTAAAAGTTTAACCCACCTTATAAAGATATTTGGTTCTACTACTGTATCGACCATTTTTAGAAAATATTAACTAATCCATCTAATTTTTTTTATACTCAGAATGGGTTCTTCAAAAGTAATGACAGTTAACACGTTGGTTTCAAGTTTAAAAGGTTAGTACTACAATATCATTCACCCGACCGGGGAGTCTCAGTCAACCAAGAAGTTTTGCCCTATAGTGATTACAAAAAAAAAAAAATAACATCTTCGAGAATGACAATATACGCAGTTTTTAGAAACACATTTCAATCAACAAACAAACTTATTTTGCTTCTGTGTTTTACATTTCTGTTATTCTTTGGGTTTGCGCATCTTAATACAATTTATAATATAACAACCATAATGCCCCTCTATAAGATTATCTAAATTAATATTCGTATATTGGGTAGGCTATGATTAACAATATTATAAAACAGACTTTCCATTGGTACACTTACGAAGCTTTTTTGTCATATTATTTAAAAAACGTTTATAATTATAGGAAGTTGAAAAAATGATAAATGCTAGTAAATTACAAGACAGTCATATGAGTGAATGCCGTTTGAAATTTATTTCGGAGGTTAATAAACGTGACGAACTGAAAAATGACATTGAAAAGTTCAAATTAAAGCTTGGGAATTGTATTGAGCTACAGAATCATATCGCTAACATAGGCAATTTGATAAAAAATAGGTATTATGAAATACTACTCAATATAGAATATTATTAAATCATTATTATTTTTATAAAACAATAGGTATGCCAAATGACACTTTACATGTGCTCTATAATTATTTTAATAATATACGTAGGTACTTCCTTATGAACTATAATTTAGTTGCAACTGTTTTTAAAAATATTCAAAAGGAATATTTATTAATTAAATTAAATTATTTTCTGTTAAAACATAGATAATCCAGTTATATAGTATAATATATACTATATAGTCTTCAGTTTAATTTCACCTTTTATAAATAACAATTTTTTTTTAGCTTTTTTTCACATTTATTAGAAAAATATAAAACCTGTGATTGTAGTTGCAATAAGCATATGAGCATATGAAATATTAATACATGTATATAAATTACACGAAGACAAGAGGAGAGAAACTGATACCCAGCAGTAATACTTGGAGATAAATGATAATAAATTATAATTCACATGAATAAATAATAAATTAGTAATATTTCTCAATCGGTAAAAAAAATAAAAGTTGATGAATATTACTGTTTGGCTTAAGGATAAAAATAAATTTTATATAATAGAATATAAATAATCCATTTTGATGTTTGAACTGGTACTAAAATATACAACCAGCCACCAGATCTAATTGTATTTTATTTTGTACGGGATCATCATGTAATATAAAATCATGTTGATCAATTAATACTAATTATAGTAGTAGTTTAAAACATTTCATTTGCGTATTTTTTCAGCGATGAAAATATTTCAAAAATAAAAGATGATATCATCTCTAAGTCAAATGATAATTTTTCTCTAAGATTGGACCCTTTTATTGAGAAGGAAAGGAAGTTAAAAGAAAAATTAACAAAACTCAACGACGTAAGTTTAATTTAAAAAATACCATATCGATTAGTGTTATTACTATTTTTAGTGTAATGCCAGGTAATTTGATGTTATAATTAAAATAATTTATGAAATTCAATCGACCTCATTAATAGTTATTTAATTAAAGTTTAAACTTTCTCTATGGATAAAACCATAAAAAACAACGTTCAACATTTTGGTACAGGAATATGATGATAATGATTATTTTAAATTTAGGAACTAATGAGTCAAATCAATCTTAAGTTGAAGCATCAGAAAAAGAATCAACAAAAGAAATAAAATTCATTCTTATCACAAACAAATAAATAATATAAGTAAGTAAGTGATTATTTTATAGTAATTAATTGTATAATTGTATATCCATTGTTTTGTAGCAGACTGGCATACAATTACAACGTGATAGAAACAATTATGTATAGGTGTGCATTAATTAATTCCATATTATATACAATAGTAAATCTCCCTTCACCGTTTATAATATAAATGTTTACTATCTAATATGAAATCATATTCGCCAAATAGCTCTAGGGTTTTAATTTTTCACATAATTAATGTACATTACACTATACTTCAATGTAACTAAATACATTTTTTTTTTTGCAAATCATGTTTATAGAATCAAATACGATCAAATCATACAGTCATTGATGACATGATGCAATTTGATGTCTGTTGAATAATTATTTTTATAAACGTCAAAAATGAAATAAATTCAATATTAAATTTATAATTATAAATTATGTTATTCTGTTATTATGTTATTGAGTAATTGTGTAATGTAATTTGCGAGCAGCACTACAACCCTTATTGTACCGTTTTTTTATAATAAATAGGAAATTTGAAGATTATAAGAAATAAGTATAGTTTTTAGTCAATAAAAAAAGTCAAAAAATTGACAACAATAAAAAAGTTTCAATTTATCAGACCATCTTGTAAATTAAGACTTACAATAGGTAACAACTAATCAACGTGTAAAAACTCAGAATAAAATGAAAAATGTGTCCACTACATAATTTTTCCTATTTTTTCTGATAGTTTAAACTCAAGATAGTTTAATTATCGAATTACTGATAAACTTTAAAACAACACATGATTATTTCAATTTAATTAAAAAATGCAACAAGTATGATGATTGCAGTATTCAAATAATAATAATTTTAACAATGAAAATATAAAGAAATTAAATGTGTATACCAACAGGTAAAAATATTGTATTCATAGGTAACTAATTTATTTTATATTTTTTAGTTGATTGAAAATTAATTGCATTTTTCATTATAACTCTTAAACTTAAATAAAAAAGTAGGTACTTTTCAGTTTTTTTCAGTTTTTACAGTCTTAAACTGGACAGTCGACATTATATTTAACATTCTACTGGGTTTGTGATATTATGAACAGTATGAAATAAATGTAAACTAAAATCTTTTCTGTTTAACTGCTAAAATATTTCAATATGCCATTATCAAAGCTTGGAAATGTATACATTATAATACGATAAATAAATGTTTTGAGTCTTTCTGACAGATATTTTTATAGCGTAACAAAAAAATAAATAATATCTTACAAAATCGAAATCCGATTCCTTAGAATTTCATTTTCTAACGATAGTAAAACATTCCACGAATTTCAAACAAAAAAAAAAATATATATATATATATATATATATATTTAATGGCTACAAAGAAAATCCTATAAAAAATCTTATTTCAAGACTTAAGTATTCAAATAATTAAAAGTCGAATGTTTTGCTAAAATAGTTTTAGGAATTTTCGCGATTTTATCAAAAAGGTATAATATTCAAACGCACATTCGCACATAATATAATATTATTTTGAAACTACACTCAATTTTTTTCTTTAGTCAGGTAATAAAATATATAGGTATAAAGTAGTTATTGCTTTCAAATTTTCAAGAATTTCCTTTTTTCTACATTTTCCGGAAAAAAAACTAAGAAAACATGAAATTGTTTTTTAAACCATTAAGATTTGCAATAATTATATGTAATTTTATTGACATTTATATTTTTTATTGACAAAAAGTAACGAAATATACAAAATGAACAGCAAATAGTTTTATATTAATATTGAAAACAATATGAAACGACTTTGTGTTTAGCCAAAATTACAATATATGCATTTTCCTAACGAATATACAAATGCCTAAGGTTCCGACTTCCGAGCTCTGATCATCTTTATATTTTTTTCAATTCTACGCATACATTTTACCACGGAATCGAACTAATGTTAACTCGAATACATATAGTTTATACGATGAAGTATATACGAAGCATAATTATTTGTTTCCAAGAACCTTGGAACGAGCCATTTATATATATATATATATATATAAAACGGTAACACATTGAAGACAGATTTATCACAGACTGAAAACACATTGGAGAATTCCTTATCATTACATCCTATCCAAAGATTAATTGGCAAGTACAAACGTGTATAATATAATTATCACGAATATTTAGGTATTTTGTTTTATTTTTTTTAACCAACCAAACCTACCTAACTAACAGAATTTCAATGACGCACGTAAATAAATAATGCACTAAAAACTATTAGGTAGGTGGTATTACTAATAGGTGGATTTTCAAAATTCTCTTCTGTGGTCTTGTCATTACGTAGTCTTTGTAAATAGCGCGTTGGACAATATTCGTGACTTCGTAAGTGTAGGTATACGCGGTGCTGTACCATTGTTTTTATGTCATTATGTACAAAAAAGGCTACATTATATCATTGATTATTTATGTCTATGTGGTTTTAAATTGAATTTCCAACCGATAGTAGGTATATTATTTCCCCTATACATGTTATTATTACCCGTACGATTTATATAATTTATATAGCTAGTTTATTCTGTACGTCCCATCGTACGTCAATTTGAGAATCGTTTACATTAATACCGATACTGAATATCCACGAATAATATCTTGTCCGCGCACAACAGCATTTTAATGTATTTTAGTTGTATACATTGTATCACGGTTTCGGTCAGTTCGATCGTTTCTACGGAACAGATGGCTAAGCATTATTAATCATCACCATGCATAAGACAATATATATTAGTGGTTCTTAAACATTGTTGCAGCACACTTAATTAATGTAAAACCGTTGAGGTCTAAGACATCTGTTAAAATCGTTTTAAATTTTTCTTAACTGTATTTGTCTATATTATATTCTAAAATTAAATTGTTGAACAACAAAATATTTTAAACCTCCTACCCGTAGTATACAAATGGTCCCCGAAGGTTGGTGGGAGGGGTTTGAGGAAGACCACAGTGAAGTACTAGATAATCAATATTACATTATGACGAGCAGCTTATAAATTATTATAAATTTGATCACACGAATAATATAGATTTATCGTCCAGATAATATTCCAGTTATCGGGTTGTGAAAAACTTTTGTGATTATAATGAAATCACCGAAGCATAACAGCAGTGAATGACATATTTACATATACAATAAACTTTTCCTTTCCGTTAACATAATAATAAAATAATATAACACTATAATAATAGTGTGTTGTATTGTTAATATTATTGTCTTGAAAAACGTTTTATTATCTTGGTACGTTAGATATATTATTAATATACACATTGCACATATTATTGTATTTTACGTGCACAGGTTTTTCATTGTTCAGAAAATAACGTATTGAATTATAATATTTTGTGCATGTGCATGTTTTTGTTGTGTACTCTTATGTGTCTACATATATTTTATTAATAAAGAAAATATTGAAAAAAATAAAAATAAAACTATGTAATACAATTAGTGCTCGGTCTACTGTTATATAATATAATATTATATATGCATTTCATTAGAATTAATTACAAATTACATATTTTTTTAGCCAGATAAGTATTGCATAAATAGTTGTTATTGTATTTTGCGTGGTGTCAATGCTTTTTACCACCATAATTTAATATTTCCGTACGAATAATTAATTAGGTAGGTACCTATGGTATTTTATTTTCCGTTTTTTTTTTCAAAAAATACCACGCATATTGTACTAGAATCGTGATAAAAGTTAATATTTTAAAATTAATAACTGTAATCGTCACAGAATTATACTTAACTATGTCGTGTCTAAACACATCACGCACCTATAGTATCAACATGAAACAAAACTTGTAATACTTTTTTTAAAATGTTAAAACTGAACGATACGCAGGTACAGGTAGGTATACGATACAGTGTGAACGTGTGATAAGACTATTTTTACAATAAACTATTTCGATGCAACATCATAATACATTTTTGCAGTTTATTCGGTCGTTTTTGTATTGCATACAAGATTTGTGACAACACATTTTCGTACACGTGAACACGATTTAATAAATGCTTATAGGGCGACAACGCGCGTAGGTACCTCTCTATATATATATAATATTGCATTTTTGACAAAAATCGACTAAAACGTATATAGTGGTAGGGAATTATTTCAGGACACTATATTATTATGTATCTATACTGGCATTTTCATCACGCTACTAGAACGTAATATTATCATATTATATTTTCCAGAATTGCGCTGGGGATGTGGAATTCAACGTTTAACAAATTCGGTACATTTTTTTCCAAATATCAACTAAAGTACCTAGTACCTATATATTATGTTAACAATTTCTAATTTTTTTAGTGTATATAACAATTGATTTTTTTTTTCGATTTTACGATCTAAGACAAAGTAATAAATCCGTAAGCAAAAGAAAAAAAATGCTAACAAAAACATCTAAATATATTATTTATTTATTATAAGATCCCTTTACAAAATATAAAATATAAACACGCATGATAACAACCAACATACATATAAAAACAGTAATAATAATACAAAGTTTAAATAATATTTTTACAATTGAAATATTTATGTATACCTTAATAAATGTTATTACGCTGGTAAAAACATCTGAAACGAGAGGTAGATTTTAATAACGGTAAAAATGTATTTGTTACAAAAAAACCTCTGGTAAAATGTATACGTAAATTGAATTTTACCCGTAAACCGTTTACTGAGTTTACCGAGCTCACATATCTGCACATCCCACGGCAGACGGCCGGTTGCGAGGTAGGTAATATGCCTGATAAATAATAAACTCTATAACAGGGGTTATTAACCGGTGATCCATGGACCCCTAAGGAGTCCGTAGATGATTACCCAGGGGTCCACCGACTGATTTGCGTTTTTTGTTTTTTTTTTAAAAAATACCCAAAATTAAATGTATGCATGAGTAATTCAAATTATTAAATAAAAGGACTTTCTTGAAATTTAAAAAAAAAAAAAAAAACAATAAAACGGTAGACATGTACGAAAAAAAAAACGAAATTACAATTATAAAAACTCAATCGATCAAATTCCTTACAACACTTCAGCAACGGATATAGATAGGAAGGTGACTAATAATTTTCTTCGTAGGAAAATGATTACGAAATACAATATTTTACGAAAAGTGTAAACCCCACAAGTGATTATTTTAAAAACCGATGTTCATGACGCTATATCCAGACCAACAATGACAATGGTATATACATGCTAATTATTTATTAAAATATAATATGTATACACAATACACGTGCAGTTGTCGCCGTTCAAAAAATTAGAACAACAGTTTTAATATCATTATAATTACGTAAATGCGTTCAATTTAAACGGATGTTGTTTGACGACTGTCAAATCGCTGTCCGAGAAACCGTGTGACTGTTTCAGCGTGGATAAATGCACAGACGTCATGACGGGACGTAATAAAATAATAGCTGCAGATAGGGCACATCAAATTCTGGGCCTCTGTGCTAAATGTTTGTCCGGGATCTTTACAAAACTTCCAACAATATAATTTACAATAAATTATTAAAAACCAAGGTTCATAAGCATTTTGATAGTAATAATGTCTTTTTTAAATTTTTTATTACAATAATATCTAAATGGAAAAAAAACAAGTATTTTTAAGTTATATTTAATACTAAGTTTTTTAAGTTAAAATTTTGTTCTACGGACTTTGGGCTAAGCAAATTATGATATCGTTGAAGCCAACGCATTTATATTATATATTTATATACATCATAACTTATGATTCATAAAATGTTATTTTATAATATTATTTTATATAAAATAAGTATTGCTATCAAAATTTCAAATTATTTTGCAACATGATAAATATCCGGTGTACACGAAGTAAAAATCGAGGTATACGCATGGTAGTACGAGTGCGTTACGCTTCGAATGTCAAATTTCTCGTCGTCATAATATGACGTGGTATGATTTTCATCATTGTTATACACGTTTCTAAGTGGTGAGGCGACCATACAAAGACGTTTTTCGAGGGGCAAAATTTAAATATTTTCCGCAAATTTCGAACAATTAATTTTTCGTCTCAGCTATTGAAAGTATGTAAGTTTCCGGGCATTACAAAGTCGTACTTTCCGATCTTATTTTTTTTTTTAATCATCAATAATCAATTGTATCATATAACATCACGTACATACTAATTTCTATACCAACATTTTCAGCATTTTGCCATTTTTAACAAAATATTTATCCCTTGAAACCCATTTTCAATGATGGGGTAACTATAAGCTAGGGCAACTATACCCGCTGAATCGGTGGTTGTACGATGGCACCTTGTATAACATTTTTTTCCCGAGTTACTTATTTTTTTCTATTTTTCCTATTATTTTCCCCATTTTTTTTTCTTTTGAGTTTTATCGTACTTAGTAAGTACTACTACATCAAACAAATACGTTTGGCACAGCAAACATGATGATCGGTATTTAAACTTTGAAGCAAATACTTTTTTTTATTACAATATAACGTTTCGAACACGAAAATTCGTTCAACTTTCCCCGTCTGATCGTATAATTGAATAAACATTGTTTTGCTTTTTCCATCTCTAAATGAGAATTTGTTGTTTTTTTTTTTTGTATTATATACTATTTTTATTTACCACCCTTGCATGTACAAGTAATATTAATAAAAACAAGTTCAAATAAACGTAAATTAAATTTTATAATGTCGATAAATATATTTTTAATTCAATAAAACCCATTTAACGTTTTAAAATCTACTATTTTTATATTGGAATTTTTCATTTTATTTTTTTTGCTTTCTTGCCAAATCAAAGACTTAGTAAGTCGATATATACGTATATGCATACACCGAAAAGCTAAATATAATAAATTGGATTTATTTTAAAATGTATATTTTCAATTTTACTAAAGGACGTACATATTATACCGTCTTTATATATATATATATATAGCTATAGTTGTAACTATATTATATAGGGCATGAAGGCCTCGCCTTAACTAGCATATCGATTTTTATTTAACATATTATTATTGGCCTTATGTGTTGCAATAAAAAAAAAGCCAGTCATCGATGTCAGATTTTAAAATTTGGTTCTAATTTAGTCGTTATAGTTTATAGGTGAACATAATCATAATAATATTACATAATTAGCAGTCACATTCGTTTTCCGTACAATACAGTCATAATCGTTATATTATACGCATGTATCTAAATTACAACCGCTGTATACGATGTAACCCGTATAATAATATATTACAGTTGTGTCGATGTTGTTACAATACGATCGGTTGTCGTAGGTCGCGATTACCACACATCGCGCGTACGTTACTCGTTCGATAATATTATAATAATATATAATATTATGCATGTGCATGTGCATTGGTGCATTGGTGCATTGTTATGTGGGACCGTGGTGTGGCGTAAAAGGTTGCGACTATATCATGCAGTAACGTTATAATATTATTATATGTACAAGTGTGATATTATGTAGGTACGCGTACACGATGTGTGACATTTCAGACATCAAATTAACGCGAACGTATCGATTGCGTCGTGCGTTATGCGAAAAATACAATAGTCACGGGCGTCGGAGGAGTGGTCGCGAACGTCTTACGTAATGACCGATGCCGTGGCGTGCAAACAAGTGAACGGGTCATAATAATATGTAGCTGTCACGCGCGCACTTTCCCGAACGAGTTTGTATCATCGCTGCAGGAAAAAATGTTTCACCTAATATATAAGCTCATTCTGCTCTTTGTCATTTTTTTATCAATCAATAATAATTACTATCTTTGTATCACGCATTATCCACGGACTATCATCAAGATAACAATTTCAAATTAGTTAGTTGGACTGATCATCTCGCTGAGCCACGTCCTAAGTTTCCGTACTAATTTACGCTATAGCCCACCCACGGCAACATTATCGAGGTCTTGACATTGGGTATTAGGGTAGTATAATATTGATATCTCACCTTGGTAACGCGCGATTTCCTACCATCATTACCCAATCCAGGGTGTCCGATCTGTTGGTTAAAAGCAGCATATTCTAAGGGATTATTACGTATAATTATTGTAGGTGTATAAAATGTACACGTCATATATTATAGGTAGTACATACATGTTTTTCTGATGTTTAACAAAATAATGTAAGAGTAACACAATTGGTAGGCGACAAGGTGTGCATACTGTAGAAATATTAAAATATAATTGAATCAAAAATATGACACTTATATACGAAAAACGTTACGAAAACATGGTAACATTTGAAATTTTATTTTTCAGATACCATCCCGTAAATACATTTTGGTTGTTTTTCAATTGTTATTTTTACTTTTGTACACAAGCTAACTGTGATCTTAAAAAATCAATCTGCTTCTCCTTGTAATATTTTTTTTTGATCGAAACTTCTAAGGTAATAGTGGTAGCAATGAGTAACATTTTAAAATGTACAATACTGGTGTATGCATATAGGGCAATATTATACAATATAATACGAGTATACCACCCACAGAGATAATAAGTTCGTAAACGTAGTTGTGTGATGATTACATAAAACTTATCTACACGGCTATCCGGTCTGTGTGGTTTTGTGTCTCAAACGAAATGACCTTATCCTGCATTTTCATTAAAGTTTTGAATTATCATTTATCCTTTTCACTGCATTACAATTTAAAACCCTTATGATCCTTTCAAACACGTGCATGTACCTATAATTATACTGGTCGCCATGTAGACTGTTGAAGTAACCATTATTGTAAAGCTTTAAAATCATACTTGAAAAAGTGTATAATATATACAAACGTTATATACCAAACTGAATTTT
Organism: Chaitophorus viminalis; assembly: GCA_025469195.1. NCBI lineage: Eukaryota > Metazoa > Arthropoda > Insecta > Hemiptera > Aphididae > Chaitophorus > Chaitophorus viminalis. Next base: position 21,145 of record JAIPRK010001227.1, read on the forward strand.
ATAATCTAAAATCTAAATATTCTTTACAAATATATTTAAATATACATTATTTATGTTTGATTTTCGTAATTTTATAAATGATAAAAATCATGTTTATTAGAAAAACCTTGGTTCTGCGACTATTACATTAAAAACTAATCGAAAATGAATAACACATAATATGCCCAAGATAAATCGTTCTCATTCTAACTAAAATTATTAAAACTATACTAACCATCAAGTTATACTACATCAAATGATATGGCTACCTATTTTTAGTTTTAATTCATGGAGCTATACTGTATATAGAACGCATAGTTTATTTAAAAAACAGTTTTAGTAGTCGTTTTTGCAATTATCTAATAAGATGCATTTTTCTTTATATTCTTATTTCACACACTTATTATTGTGGGTAAGTACATTTTAAAAAAGTTGTTTGTCCGACTGTAAATGACGTTGTTGGGCAGCCAAACTTAGCAGCAGCTACAACAGCTCATCATTATTTATCAGATTCATCTGCATTTTTTATACAAAGCAAAAATAAATATTGTTGCCGAACGGGCTTTGTCATCTAACCCCGCGTGTACACGTGTCATTCGAATAACACAACGATAATGATAGCAATAACGCTAATAACTAATACAACTAATAACAGTAACAATATTACGCATGGTAATAATTATTGATGTACCGGTTCGTGTCCATATAATATTACGGCACGATGTTTGTCGGGCGATAATGACGTGTATAGGTGCTGCAGTGATCGTGTACTATGTTGAAAATCGGCTCGTTTTCGCGGTGCATATGTGTAAGCTTGGTTGACCGCCGGAAGCGTACACGTAGGTCATTATAACAGGCATATACTACAGCATTGTTATTACACCGCAGTCGAAACAACAATAAATTACCGTAATGCCCCCGTCGTCGTCGTGCCGATGAAGAGTGTATTTCGTCATGTCGACATGATTATCATTCATGTCAGAATACGTGCACAGGTACACCGCCGAACAGCTAATGTCTCGTTTTGGTTTTCCGGCTCACAACATTGCAGAGATAAGGGTTAAAATATAGTCCCGTACAATACACCGTATGTGCTATAATATTATATCCGCACCATAATATCGTATTGTGACCGGTAAACCAAATTAAATTATATACGCACTTTCGAATTGTTGTGATAATATACGTTTTTCACCGTGATAAGTGATAACTGCATAAATATATATAACGTCGAGCGTAGAAAAGCAATATTACAATCTTGCAGCGTGTCCCAGTTAAAAAATACTTCCACCCTCTCAGTTTGACAATAAGTGCATTTTTTCTTACTTCTTACACACTATATATAAAATTGATATACAGCAGATTTAAACTTCTTTACCGGTTTTGAGAATAACAATAACGATATAATACAAATAGCTATAAAGATAATATTTTAATGATTGGCAACAGTGGTGACGGTTTGCTTATCGACTTTGCGGTGACAATAAATGACAATTATTAATTTCGCTGACATTTTAGAGATACATTTATTATAATGACATTGACCAGCTAATAGCTTTCATATCAGGATAATTACGTCAATGTTGTTTAATCAAAATAATTTATGAAATATTCGGTATATTATATATTTTTTATTCATTCATGATTTGGTCCGATGTTCTAATGAACTGAAGCGAATAGTATGAAGACGGTACAGGAGTATACCTAAATGGAATGCATTTTTTAAAAGTAAATACAATTTCTAAATTTATTTATTTATTTCAAATTTTAATTTTACAATAATACGATTTCTTACACAATATACATCTTTACGAGTTCATTACATGGGCAAATGAAATGCATCCAAATTCACAAGTTATACGATTTTGAATTTAGTGACTTTAGTCTTGACTTTATTCACGTCGAAGGAGCTCGTATATATATATATGTATGTATGTATTGAGAATAGAGACAGTAACTCGGTTAGAATAAATTGTTATAAGGGCTACATGGTTATAATGGTACATGCGTATATTAATAATTGTATACGAACTTATAATATTATGGACCGGCGATTTTTTGTAAATTCTTATCTTGTAAATAAAAATCAAGAACGAAAAATATATGACTAGTTTAATATTGTTTTTTTTTTCCTATTGTGAGTAATAATAGGGTAGTGGCGTAATACAATGATTGCCCTTTGGCGATGCTAATGCGGTGGTGGTAAGACAACGGCTTTGTATGGACAGGGTTGGCTAGATCTTAAAATATAAGAATCTATCTCACTTTTTACGTCATGGTACTAAATTTTAATAAACACCTATTGTAATAAAAATATTGTATGTCAAATTTATAACTATATATAGACATAATATTATTTTTTCGTAGTATACAGGGTGTCTTGCAAGGATTTCTTGTGATATCTCACTTGACAAAGCTAGTGAAACATTTTTGTATTTCGTTTTCCTTCAATCACCTGGCTAATGACAGCATTCATTCATTTTTAAAATTATAAATAAATGTTTTAGGAAAAAATAACGTTATTTGTTATTTTGAATGATTTGAGGTTTGGAAATTGTAATACTTATGTAATACTAACGGTTTGAATACTTAATTTATTTACTAAATGACACTCTTATTATTTTTTAATCTGCAGGAAAATACCTAACATAATTTAATATAATTTTTGCTTTGTTTTTGTTTCACTAGTATGTTACATTTTAAGTTATAATGTACAGTGTATTAACTTTTAGTTAGGTCCCAGTTAAACAAAATTAAAGAAATTATAAACAATAATTTATTTTTCACCGAATTATTTACATTTATTTACAAAATATAATAACACTATAATTTGCATACATACAATACTTATAGTCACAAAAAAAAAAAAAAAACTAAATGTCATTATCTTTAGATGAACAAGGTAAATACCGCTATGATAATAAACACTCCTGTTACACCTTGTATTTTTAACCTAAATGGATGATTTAATCATCGAATTAAGTTTTTATTCATTTAAATAATATATTATACCCCTACGGGTAAAACACAACACGAATCAAGTACCTCGATGACAATATTTGATGTAATAACTTGGATTTTTCGTTTACGCATATAGATGCATGTATATCAACGGCATATCGCATCATCTAGGTACCGCGTTTCCATTATCATACAGACTCATCGAAACACCGCTTATTTCCCTCCAATACCTCTGGCTCTTTCTCGGCCGCGCACTGTGAGAACATTCTACAACTCGATTGGACTTTTCAGTTTCATGTAAATATATTTAACATACGTCCACCTGTGTGCCATCAATATTATAATATATTTTACAGGTTACCTAACTCGTCCAAACCCAACATTCACGCCATCTCAGTGGCAGATTTACGGGAGGGGGGTCCATGAGGTCTGGACACCCCCAGACATCGATGTAATCTTATATATCTGAAATTAATAAAAATAATATTATTAAAATGTTGAATTATACTTATAATGTTTTAATATTATTTTAGATTCTGGATAGAGTGATGAATGTATTTTATTATCGACTATCTTGTCTTATATTATTCAATAATTTACAACCATCTAAATCAAATTCAATTTTAAACGTGTAATCGGTAGTAACTATTTGGAAATTATGTTAAAGGAGTCATAAAATAATCACGTTTGTCGTGATTTGGAAATTCTGATCTCCACACGACTTGTTACATTGTACAACACTCTTGATATCGCTGTATTTTTGACGGTTCATTAATATATTTAGTTTTATTTCAATTTTATCATAATAATAATGATTGACGAACAATACCTGTTTATTATACGCATCGTATTCCATGTCTCCATAATTAAAATTGAGTATTGGACATGTGGTAGTTCAAGATGGGAAATCGTATTTCAGAAGTTATTTATTTAATTAATATTATTTAAGTCCATTTAATAAAAATTTAGCACATTAATAAAATATGTTCAATAGTTTTTTAATATAAATTATGCGTTCAATATAAATATAATTTTTCAGACCATCGAAGTGTGTACAATCACAGCAGCGAATCCATTGGCGGATTGACAACGTAAAAAAAAAACACATACATTCATAAATGTTATTCATCTACGATATAACAGCCGCGTGCAATGTATGGTAATAATAAATCACGCTTCCAATAGCCACGTTTCAACATCAACGGTGATAGACGCTAAATAATATACATATACACGAATGACGAGATCCTTGTCGGTAAAACGCGACCCGACCGCGACATGACAGTATATACATAGTGTTTCAGCATAATTCAGCATTTAACTGTTCATGATCATACATGCAAAATGATTGACATTTTTATAAACTTGGGAAAAATTAACAAATCGAATATTGCTGATTATAATAACCAGATATTCAAAAAAAAAAATTATGTTTACAAAATGGCTGTTTTTAATTTTTTCGGTAAAAGGTAAAATAAAATGTAATTTTTTTTTTTTAAGTTAAGAAAGCAAATTTAAAATACTATAAAATAAACGGAAAAGGAGTAGATTTTTTTATTTTATTATTATTATAAAAATAACAGAAGGATTGTGACATAATATGTATAACAGACCGTTTGATCACTATATTTATTTATTTTTCTTTAAATAAAGCTATTATCAAACATAACTTGAGTTGATACAGATATGGAATAGGTATAATCATATAGAACAAATTATAAATATTGAAAACTACCTGTAACACATTTTCAAATTATAAATTACACGAATGATTATGATATGTTATTACCAAAAGACATCTACGTACAAAAATATCGAACTTTTTACCGTTTATTGAGATCGGTCAAAATTTCTTCACAAATTTCCTGATCGTTTTACTCGAACAATTTTTAGGGCATTATTTAAAACCACAAATCATAATTTGTGTCAGAAATATAACTTGCGCAAGATGGATCTATTTTAGTATTAAGCGGATCATTACGCCTAAGTTGATAAAAGAGGTCTCTAGCTATTGTTCTAAAGTCGAAACCCGTTTTGACGGTCGCGTCGGCACTGACAAAGCTCTTAACGTAGGTAATAATATATATTCAATAATATATTTAACCATTTTGTATAACTTCGGTATTTAAGTAAGAATTTATAAGATTTTATTTACTGCTAAAATTGCTTCTAAACAATATTATATTATTACATTGTATCCTGATAATAATATTATTTTACCAATGATTCTGTACAAACACTAGGGTGGTATATTATCTATGTCACATACAAATAATAAAACATAAATCATCCTCGTTTTATAAGCTGAAAGCAAACAATAAAATATAATTAGAATTTAATTATAGTTATCGGTGAATTATTGGCATGTTAAAACTACTTCAGTAATTATAGTAATAAAATGCCATAAATGTAAAAAAAAAAATGAAACGTTTATGTAATAAAATGGTTTACTCATTTTCAAATGTATGTTAACATCTAGGTAAACTAAATACTTGCAGAAATATCGGACACACGTTACACGAAAATGGTTTTCCCTTGTGCAAATCAGCCATGTAGTGTTTTATCACAGCTCGCATGAATAAGGGTTTTTTTTTCCGGAGTGAACCAGCACATGGCCTTATTAAGAGAAAATGTCTTTGGGTACAGCTTATACGAAAAAGGTTTGTCTCCGGAGTGAATCGACATATTATAAGATATCAAGATATCAAACATCTCTTTACATAAAATGTCGTCGGGCACAGCTCACATGAAAAAGGTTTTTCTCCGATATGAACTCTCGTGTGAGATATCAAATGGCTACTCTGAGAAAATTACTTCGGGCATCGATTGCATAAATAAAGTTTTTCTTCGTTATAAATCCGCATATGAATTGTTAAATAGTCATCTACTGAATGTGGGTTCAAACATGTGACGAATGTAGGTGTCTTTTTCGTTGTGTTCGTTCTCATAGTGTTGGTTGATAAATCCATGAGGAGAGATGTTTTCAACTGTTTCACTAAAACATGGATCTTCTATATTATATACCTGGTTGAACTTATATATTGCTTTAAACGTATTTAGATTCTACTACTCGGGTACGGGTTGACATCTATTTCATATTTTGTATTTGAGTTCGATATTTAACGTAATGTATAAGAATTAAAGATTTAGAATTCAATACATATGATCGCTATGTCACGAATTTTTATGTTTTTAGTTGTATGTTCTTAATTATATAATACTGAAAGCCAGATGATTTTTATTACAAAACTGTATTTATACTGATTAATGGGCCGATCTCTCTTTTTGCGTTAGATACGTATACATTTGCATACACCGTTGATTTTCAATCTAATTGGCGACAAACGGTAGTTTCTGTTAACACCAGATTTTGTATACATAACAGCCACTTTGAGATCAAGATTATATATATATATATATACATTATGCAATTATAATTTGTTATTTGTGCTTGACAAATTTTAATTTCCACTTAGTCAATTAACAGGCAACCGTGTAATAGGTGTAATAAAAAACAACAGCCAAGGCGATGCGTGATTATACTCCTGAACGTCGACAACTTTAATTAAAATTACAATAACATTTGAATGTATAAAAAAATATAATGTGCGGGATTTTATAAATCCGAAGGATCGATTCTTCTACAAATGCATGAAAGACAATGTTGGGTGAAGAAGTCTATTGCATTTTCGAGTTGTAAGCAATGAATGACTTAAGTTTGTTGCCCGTTACCCACATGTTGAATTCCGTACCATAATGCCATGTAAATGTAAACGTGCATGCGCACATGATCATAATATTATATACGCTTCACGTCTCATACTCTCATGACACCGCATAACGAGGTACCTTATTCATCGTTTTTTATTTATTCGCAATGTATGTCAAATGATATGCATGAAATTAATAATATGGTAATAGTAGGTATATCTATTTATATACAACACTAAAATTTACAAATATAAGTGTTGTATTTTATGTCATATTTTCCAGCGCTGGAAAGTTTCCGATTCGGCAACTTTAATAGGTAATTAATGAAGATTAAATTTAACACTATACTTAGCATACATTACACGAGTTCCTATTTTATACTTACCGCCAATCTAGGGTCAACATATTTGTTCACAACATTATTTTAAAATAGACAAAATATAACATTACTCAGATAAAATGAATTTCTCGACTTAAATTGTAAAATAGGTAGTTTTTAAGGTTATCCGCTTTTAAAAAATCTTATTAGTCAAATAAGATAGAAAACTGTCACAATTAAACATCTATAAGATTGAAAAATCTGTTCAAAGGTGAAAAATCATATTTTTATGAATCAATAATACTTTTCAAAATATTTTAACAATACAACATAAAGCTAATATAAATGTTTGAATAAATGTTACATTGTTGAATATTGTTCAAAATTTTAATGAATACTTAGTTTCGATTAAAATTTGTTTGTTTTCTGTAACGTATCATATTCATGCGGCCGATGCGTCTTGTTTTGATGACATAATCATTTATCATAAAATGTATAAATTTAGTGTCTCTATACATTTTAATTTACATAATTACGATACGGGACGTACACGGACTTTGACCAGCCGCTCCGTAATCACTTCACCATGCCCATACCCACTACAGTGACTATATCTGTCAACCGATACGGAGCCCGGAAAAAAAAAACGACGGACGATCTTTCGTTGCCGGATCGTCGTCGAAGAAGCATCGTGATCTCCATTTTTATTATTATTATTATTATTGTTTTTTATTGGAAATGTATCACAAAGCGATGGAGTAGTGACGACCCATGTTCCCGCGGTGAGACATTTCGTCTGCGGGCGAACTGAAATGAATGGTGTGTGTCAGGCAAAAAGTAGTATTCATAATTATTATTATAAAAAAAAATATATATATATACATAAATATGTCCGGTGTATAGCCAAAATGGCCCATTTTATTATTATGTTGTTTGGGTTATTTTGTTTTTTATTATTAAGTCGGAGTTTTACGCCCGTACGAGCTTTCTCCGCACTAACTTAAATAAATTATTCATTATTATTATAACCCACAATGTTTTTTTTATTATTTCTTTTCCCTTTAATTTAAGTTAAAAAATCCAAGTACTCCGGCCCCTAACAAGGTCTCGGTATCTGGTTGGTGTCCCTCTGACCGTTACGGCGGTCGTCAACGAGCGCTCATTTCGGCAACCCCGGAATTGAGACGTCGCATGTTTTGTGACAACTTTGCTATCTGCAACTGAAAAAGTTTTCATACAGTGTAGCTGTTCACAATCGTATTTGTTATGATTTTGTATTCGTACCATAATACTATAATAGTGTAACACTTAACTTAAAATTTATGAAACTGATAGTTACCTGGTTTGTTTCCAAAACGTTCGAATGTAGATTTGAATTAGTCCAGAAAAACATTCAAATAATAATAAGACTGGCATTGATTAGAACTTGTAATTAATTTTGGTCTCCAATTGCACTTTAATTATAACTTGTTTGGTTTGTATTTCATTGTGTACATCATGACAATTTTAACAAAACGACGAGTTTTAGTTAGATGCACTCCATAGTACGTACAAGGGCGAATCCAGGGGAGGGTATACTGGGGGCAAGTGCCACTCCCGTAACCAACAAAAGTACCATATGATTTTAAATGTATTATATTATTATATAGCCATATATAAGTACTATAATATGATTATAAATGTTTGATGTGAAGACAAAATTGAAATACCCAATTGTACATACAACGTATAATATAGGTTTGATATAATGAAAATGAAATGATACATGGTTTATTTATCATAATAAAAATAAACTAATGATTTTTATTAGCATGAACAATAACTAATATACGAGTAGATTCAATATCCACGCACAGTTTTATATTCTTGCTGGCCACATTGGTAGGTAATTGAAATAATTTTTTTATACCTACTGTAATCGGTAGCAATACACAATACTACAGAATACTAGAAATGAAATAATTTATTAAATAATTTCAGAAATGTTTACAATATCAGTCCATTATTTTAATACAGATTTGTCTCTCATTCTTTGTTAATTTTATTGATATTGAAAAATAAAAAAAAATTTAGATAAATTTTTACTAATAAATACATAAATACAAATACTAATAAAGTTAATTGAATATAATTTCATGAGCAGAACCAAAGACAAAAGTTTAAGAGGGATGAAGGAAAAAAAATTTGTTGATCTTTGATGAGAAGAGGGGGTTAGTAATCTAATTGCGCCTATTATGGTAAAGGTCCTATACTCCTATCCATAAATAAATGCTAAATCCACCCTTGAGTACCCATGTACTTAAAAATATTACATTACATTATAAATATTATTTTTGAATTATATTATATTATATTAATATTATATTCCCATAAATTTGACTGTACGTAATTATATATTATCGTATGAACATTGAACACGTTTGTTACGCTGGTAAATACGTCGAAAAAATTTGCATCAACCGTTGTCCGCACGAGTTTTCACGCAAAATAGTTTTTAAATCTTAAACATTCTTAAAAAATACATACGATTTCAATGGACAAGGCATAAAGCACAAAAACTCAACCGGTTACTGACGATTTTCTACAATTATCTATACCCGATACATGTATATACAAATCTATACGTGTATTATACCTAATAACTAATACGATTAATACTTTACGAATATATTTTAACATTGTGTCAACTAAACATTTATAGGAAACCACATTTGTGTATTCATGTGGGGAAAGTTGTGCAATAAATTTGTTTTTGTGTACCTTACAGAACTGTTAGGGCACAATATCCATTAGTTAATTGTTGTTAACGGCCAGGTGTTTAGGGAAGTTTCTTCTGACTTAATAGCCTTGGACAACTAAACAATGCACTTTGCATTGAGAGTGAGTCATACATTTTAATACATACGTATTAATATTGATTGTATTTTAATTCTTATTCAGTAACAAGTAAACGGTGTATATTATCGTAGTGTTCACTAGAGATGTTTAAAATAAATGCGATTATGTAAAATATGGAAAAGAAACCGGTCGAGATGCAATACATTTCTATAATATCATCGCAAGGAACCTGATCAACATTTTTTACACGGTTTTTATAGTGATTTTAGCAATAATATTTTTCAATGATTTTACTGGAGTACGAGCACGTTTCTCCGCAGTGTGTCTATTGCATATACAGATATCGACTTTTATTATAGACAATAGCGTATTATTAAAAAATTTAGCACGGCATCATAAACAACGGTGCTTTTTGTGAATAAACCTTTTAATGAATGGGTACCTACTATTTGCTCTCGTGTAGATTAACAATTTGGATTAAATCAAACAAACAGTAAAAGCTGTTCGTTTCAACTATACAGCGACAATCGTTATTACTCGAAATCACGGCATTTCACGTTAGTGTATACACGTCCCGCGTGGACGTAAGATGAATTTTAACCTAGTTACATTATGTTTGTTTTTTATTAAAAGCTTTTAATTTACATTGTTGCAGCTGAACACAATATTTTACTGACGTACAACAGTGCAACGTAAAATTGCAGAAAAAGGAGATCCTCCGCTCTGAAAGAAAATCACAACTTATAAAATCCCTGGCATGTGGATGGTGCACAAAACAGTTGTTAAACTACGGTGGTGGTGAATAATAATATTATAAGACTACGTTTTGCGTTTAACGAGTGGATTTGACGGAATGTGAAAAATTTTTTTCAGCGCACCACGGACAGCGAAAAGTTAGACGACGGTGATGATTATGGTATAGTTTATATTATAGCATATGCTAAACGCAAGGCTGAGCAAATTAACTAATTTTCCAAGCTCGCCAAGTTTAATTAATCTAGAGAAATATTGTCAGGTATAAGCTGTTTTCTTCTTTTCATTAATCTGTAAAAGTTACAATAGAAAAGACTGACTCGATCACTTAGTACCATTCGGTAAAAATATAATTTACTTGGTTTTCGTATCCCAATAATATTACGATATGCTTACATAAAACTGTACTAGTTGTGTAGGTTATTTTGTTCTCCAATTAAATCCAGGGATATCGCATTCAACAACTCCACCGGTAATTTAACCTCTAGAACTTAAGTTACGAAAGTAATATGAACACATATGAATTGTGAAATTAATTAACCGATTAATAGGTATTTCTATGGAAAAATTTAACTCGTTAGGTGGGTAAGTTAACTTTTCATAGCTCGACTTAAACTTTTCCACTCTTTATTATCAAACTCTCGGCTAAATCGTACATACTCGTACATGTATATATTATATATATATAATATGGTTGCGTAAAAATACGGACTCTAGGGGTGCGTTAGCCGTACACGCTGCAGGTCACATATTATTATAATATTATACCTAATGCGTTGCATTCTCGTGTGTATAATATTATAATTACGTGTGTCGCCTGCGGACGATTTATTACTATACTTATACGTCGTGGTGATACTAATATATCCGCGATGCTCTACATAGGTGCCCTGATATCGCATAATGCAGCATAATGCACAAGTGTGGCCGACACGTGTTGTGCTAAGACATTTGTGTATGATCGATTTACTTTGATTAGAAAATATATTGTGTTCGACGTAGACAACATTATTATGTCTTGACTATTTGTCCGGCTATATTTATATAATATGCTCGTTTCGTAATCAATTAAACGCTATAAATGGGCCAAATGACCAGTGCTATAAAGAATACTTTTAAAAAGTATTTAAGATACTACTAAAATATATTTTCACTATAAAGTATTTGAAATCTCACTCAAATACTTTAAAATGTAAAGTATTTCAAATATGACTGAAATACTTTAAAAAAAGTGTGTAGAATAATTTTCAAATACATTTGGACTTTGGCTTTTTTTTTAATGAACTTAACATAGTGTATAATGTTTATATTAGATCACTAATATAAAAAAAAATAGTAACCCACAAGATAATAACTAATCGAATGGGACAATACATTTGTTCTATTTTCTACATAATATATTAATATTAAGTAGATTTTTTTTACAACTGATAATTGAGATTATAAAGAAAAAATAATAATATAAAAATAAATATCTATTTTTAGAGAAAACTCCATATTTGTTTCACAAGCCTTCGGCCATAGTTATCTAAAACTATAATAGATTGAAGTAGATACTAAAAATAATTGTTTAGAGTATATAGCAAAAATATTCAATATAAATTAGTATTCAATACAATAACAATTATTTAAAATACCATCGAAAATACATAATGCTGAAATAATTTAAAAAGTATTTGAATACTTCTACTTAAATAATTTTACTCAAATACTTTATAACACTGAAAATACCTAATTGTATACGTGGTGTACACATATGACGTTTCTTCCGATATTATGAATTAACTCGTTTACTTATTTATCGTTTTTGTAAAATATCGTTTAGCACAAAAGCTTCGGGGTTTCCTATACTGTTTAGATGATATCATTGTCATATCTTCTTCGTCGATCATTATATCGAATCATTGTTTGTGTTATCCTTTAAACCACATTTATATCGTTATTACTTGGTGTACATAATTGTATATAGTATTATATATTCTGTTATGCAAATAAACTTTTTTTCAGAAAATAAATAAACATTATGAGCACAGTATTATAGGGCTATAATTAAAACAAATAATGACAGGTAATCAATACCTGTACTACAGAAGTGAAATCTAAAAGGGCAAAGAAGGATTCAGTTACTTTAGATTCGGTAGAAATTCGATGATATGTTGTACCTATATATATATTGGCTATATTTGATGTATTATTGTTACAATATAACACTGTATATTTCGGTATAATGAACTGAAATATTAAAATTATTAAAATGCAGTTACAAGTTGGAAGAAAAAATAAATAAAATAAAATAAAATAACCACTCCCTCCTACCATTAATAATTTTCGACGGATGTAGGTACTTACTGCCGCGGTGTTTCCTATTTAAATCGCGGTGATGCGATGAACGTGTACTTTGAACCCTGGAGCAAAGCATTAAACTTCCTACCCGACCAACGATGCGGCATCATAATTCGTTAACGAGTGATTTTGGACTAGGCCTCTAGGGCCTAAGGAATTCATCACAGCTGCAGTAGTTTTTATCGTGTTAGCCGGAACCACCGGTCGGAATAACGCGAGCCGTGCAGCTGTCAACGGTGGAGAGGGGGTTGGAGCGCCGGAGTAGTTGAACAATTTGAGTATTGTATATAATATGATTACAGCGTCGGGAAGAGCGCCGAGACCGCGAAGCCAACATTTTTAAAAGTAATTTTGTATGTATATGTGTGTGTGTGTGTGTGTAACAGAGAGTGTTATTCGAAATGGAGTACCACGGCACTGATACAGTTTACTTGCGTTGATAAATAATTCAAATACATCATATTATAATATGCATTTCCCTTTATAGTGGTTATGTACCATTGATTTCATAACGCGCACGATAATATCAACACGCGCGCTGTACTAGACAGCATGTGATGCGATACCGTATTCGTTTTTTTGTAGATTCAATTTTTTATGTAAATATAATATCATTGTAGGTACATGGAACATAATTCGAATACAATGTACATATACGCCGACACGTACATTATGTGCACAACCGTATACACCGTACACGGTGTCTCCTCTGTCGTGAGTACTTACAATGTATTTGGGCCACCAATATTGTAATGATTCAATACAAATAGTGTGCACATGAAACGAACGGTTACATGATGTTACAGTAAAGTTGTTGTTACGGTAATATGCACTACCCCCCCCTTCATTATCATTATGTATATATTTTTAAACTCTATACGGTATAGATTCTATAGATTTATTGATAGGTACTTGAACTACATGGTCTTTTTTTTACCTCACATTTACCTACTCCCCACACGTAAAAACGGTCTAATATCTATAAAATGTTAATAGTATAATTTAACGTTTTATAATACACGTCCACATCATAAGATAAAATTTTTATTGCGTTTGACAAACCCATCGATTTGATGTTTATAAAATAAATCGATTGGTATATCTCTGAAATACTTGATTCAACTGAATCGAATGAGTATAGTAAGGTTTCAAAATATTAAACGTAATCGCGAGCATAGAAAAAACACATCATTGTCAAACTAATAATAGATCCAAGTTTCTGCAGCTCAAAAACAAAAAAAAAAACAATAGTGTTTGCAAGAAAGATGCTATCACATATTCTTAGATGGGTGATATATTATAACAATATAACACTTATCTATTGTTTTGGCCAAATTATAGTTATTACACATTTACACATTTTTTTTCTTTTACAATAATTTTGGCTCTGATCACCTCTAAAGGAAATCTCTTACTGGTGAGAAAGAAGAAACTAATTCTAACATTTCAATATAAAATAAATATATTTAATAATATTTGAGTGTAAAATTTCGATTATTTTAACTTGTATATATTATTTTGTAATTTAAAGTAACTTTGTGGTTGTAGCATTGTATAAAAATAATGAAAAATACTAAAAATCAAACCTATTTTCAACATACAAATGTGTGTACACTCAATATTTATTCTTTTAATGTATGTTATAATGACGTGGTTCCCCAGATCCACCCCAAGCTGCACCGAGCAAATCAATTGGAATTTTGGTCATCCATCAGCCTTCGACGAAAAGACACAGTTACAGTTTTAAAATTGCAGAGTCGGTGTTCGAGTTTTAAAGTCGATTCGTGCGGATTCGATAGCTATTAAATGTATTTCGATCCACGAGAAAATCACTGTTTTGTGGTCTACGTCTATGTCGGATTGCAGGTCCCGTTGTGTATATATATATATATATATATATAATTTTTATAGTACCCAACTTTTGTATGCATTTGTACAATCATTTTTAGGATTTATACACTCTGAAAAATTCATTTTTCGTAGGAGGGGCTACTCCAACCTCTAATTTAAAAACATATTTTCATCAATTTTATCTTATTTAGATATTCTTACAACGTTACAACTATTGTTTGTTCAGTATTATTGTAGGTTATAGAGATGGAAGAAAAGATTAATTTATAAAGTGACTGTCGAAATAAAGCGTAGTATACACATGTAATTATTAAAAAACGTAATCATCACATTGTAGTTTTTCAAATCTTTTCCCATAAACTGTTAATGGAAATCTTATGATATTAGTAAATAATCTACGGGTTCATTATTCTATTGTTCTATAGCATAGTGTACAAATAATTTTGTGAACCTGATAAAGAAAAGGAAAAGGACTCAGCCTAGTAGCTGGCTTTTAGTATTATAATCAAGAGCATATATTTAATTAAAAACCTAAAAATACGTAACATAGCGATACTATTAATTTATTGTAAATCTCAGAAATACATATTCGATTATAAATTTCATTCGTCCTCAAACGCCGAAAATCATATATATTTCTACAGATATAATACGCGTAGAAGTATATAAAATCGTTCATATAGCAAACACAATTTCAAACAGGTATCTGTATAATACAGACAATTCGTGTTAAGCGAACCGGTCGAAAACATCATCTCACCTCATGGATTTGTCAACAACTACGAATGTGAACATAAAGAAAGAACCATCAACGTATGTCACCGTCACGTGTTTATATTTATATCTAAATGATAGCGATTTGGACCACACTATGCCAATTTACACAGGAGAAAAACTTTATTTATGCGACCGGTGCCCAAAGACATTTTCTGCGAGTAATCATCTGAGAAGGCATATGCAAGTTCATACCGGAGAAAAACCTTATTCTTGTGATCTATGCTCGATATCATTTTCTGAGAAAGGCAATCTGAAAAAGCATGTGCGAGTCCACACCAGGGAAAAACCCTATTCATGTGACCGGTGCCCGAAGACGTTTTCTCAGAATACCAATCTGAAAAGGCATATGCGAGTTCATACTGAGGAAAAACCTAATCCTTGTGACCTGTGCTCGATGTCATTTTTTGATAAAAGCAATTTGAAAAAACATGTGCGAGTTAACACTAGGGAAAAACCCTATTCATGTGACCGGTGCCCGAAGGCGTTTTCTGCGAGTAGCCATTTGAAAAGGCATATACGAGTTCATACCGGGGAAAAACCTTATTCTTGTGATCTATGCTCGATGTCATTTTCTGAGAAAGGCAATCTGAAAAAGCATGCGCGAGTTCACACCAGGGAAAAACCCTATTCATGTGATCGGTGCCCGAAGACGTTTTCTCAGAATAACAATCTGAAAAGGCATATGCGAGTTCATACTGGGGAAAAACCTTATTCTTGTGATCTATGCTCGATGACATTTTCTGAGAAAGACAATTTGAAAAAGCATACGCGAGTTCATACCGGGGAATATGGTATTCGTACGAACTGTGATAACATTGACACGGCTAATAATTTACATTAGAACAAACCATTTTACGTATATACCTGATATCATTACCGTGAGTAGAATACGGTCAGTACCTGAATGAATGTCCACGTACACAAGAGTTTGGAGATGTGTGGACCATTTTCATGCAGTTACTATAATAAACGTTATTTTTTTTACATTTCATTCTGGCATTTTATATTACTTACTCGCATGGTCATATGTCACAACTATTGTTGGATTATAATTATTTTTTAATGTTTGATTTGAGCTCATAAAACTAGAATGATTTTTCTTTTCTTTTCTACACGTAACATATTCAGTTGAATAAAGACCACCCAAACGTTTGTGCAAAATCTTAGGTAGGATGATTAACTTTTTTGATATACCTAGTATGAAGTAAAATAAATCAACTTCGAAAACTCAATATCTAATAACAGTGTTCGGAACATTCACTAAAAAAATGAACTCGTTCACGTTCACGTTCGTGTTTTTTCAAACGAACGAATTCACATTCACGTTCTTTCAATAAATGAACGCATTCATTGGGTCGTTCATTAATTTTTTTTACTCTTTTTTTATTAATAATTTACCTACTGCAATAATAAATAATAAAGCCTATAAACATATACAACTCAACCCAAAAATAAAAATACAATTTAGACTTAAGATTAAGAGCATACACAACTCATAAAGTATCTGAATTATATTTTTAATACCTGACTCGTTATTTGAGTTACATTTGATAAGGATTTCCTAGTGATAAAATAATGTGTACCTATACTAGGGAATTATACACACAGCTAAGAAACGGGATCAGATCACCTTAGAAAAGTCAACTACCTTCTTAGTTTTTGAAAAAAACTTTTTAATTGATGACATTAATTCAAGTTGAATTGAAAAATACAATTGTAATTCCTTATAATATGTTCAACTGAGACTATTCAAATATTGAAACAAAACAGTAAATAGGTACATGATAAATAAATAATTTATATTTTAATTTGATCAGCTTTTAATACTTTATTGAATAAAAAAAAAAAATAAAAAACAACTTGCATACTTATGTTATTATAACATCAAATAAAATATAACTGTAGGTAAATATTTATTTATAATACATTATAGTCATATAGATAATAAATTATAGATATTTTAAGTTTATGTATAATGTATATAGTATATGTAACCCGTGCGGGTTCTTTACGACTGCGCACCCTCGTTTTGGGATTCCCAGTAATAAAATTTAAATTCGACGGTACAGAATAGATGATCGACAATAAAACTCAGGCCTAAACACAATACCGTCTACTATAGGTTTATACTTATAGCAATTCATTTTTATTATGATTAGCCGATTACGTTCTTCATTACAAATTCGTGGAAATCATAACATTATTGTTGTATGTCAATTTCATGTATTTAATTTTTTTTATTCTTAATTCAAATTAAATATATCATAGGAATTAAAATGGAAGATATTAATATATTTTAAAAATATATTTATTAAATGGTAAATAAATTGAACGTCTTAGAAATCGATCAAGTTCGTTAAAAATAAACGCCGTTCATATTCACGTTCTATTTTAATAAAACGAGTGACGTTCACGTATCATTCACTATATATGAACGTGAACGCGTGAACGTGCGTTCATGAACGACGTTCTTTCCAAACACTGTCTAATAATAATTACAGGCCATGATTAACATTAATTTTGTTTCTAAACTCACACGAATATGGTATTTCTGATTTTACAATGGTTTGTACTATTTTTAGTTGAGCTGTAGATTTTAGCAAAGAGACAGATTTCAAAAATTATAACTATCACTAGCTCAGATTTTTAAACAGTATTAATAAAAAGTGTAGAATCTCATAAACCCTAATTTTTAAATAGAATATAGTACATGCCTACAGTACATCGGTATATGCACAGCGCATAATAATATTATAAATACTTCAGTCATTGGTGTTAATGATACCTACATAAAGTAAATATGTTGAAATGATTAGTACTATAGGTACATATATATAATACCTATAGATATTTTTTCATGAATTTCATTTAATATTGTTTAATCCTAATGTCTCATAGTTTTTCCTTAGTGCAGTATCATTAGTCCTTAAAAAAGTTGAATTTCTTATAAATGCATTGTATAACTATTGCTTGTAGTAAATACAAATGTTATAGGATATGAGTTGTGTTTTGAAAATAAGTGTAATTATATAAATTTAAAAGATGTTACAGTATATCCCTAGTGTATAGGAAAAAAAGGAGATTGTAGAATGTATATATGAGATATAAGTGGTGAACATATGAGATTTAATAGAATTGTTGAATAAAATCAGTTTGAATGATTAAATAAAACGTAATTACCAAACAGAACGAAAATTAATTTTAACATTGAAATGCCTAATAATAAGACCAAACTGTTATTTAATTATCGAAATTATTAATATAACGTTAAGTATCAAATTGAGGATGAGAATGTAAATAAATCCATGAATAGTAGATGCTGTTTAAGTTTATAACACAATAACATGAGTTTTGCATATAAATTAAACTGAAATATAATAAACATATAGTAGTTGAATAAATTATTAATAGTTTGAAAATTGAAATTCAGTATCAATTACATTGAGATACTGAAAAAAATTAAAAAAAGTATATAAATCTAATAATTGATTAATTAAAACTTCTATAGTACATAGTATTTACAATCCATAAACTAACTGCTAACATGATATATATATATATATATATACAATTTATTGATAGTACATCTCAAACATAAATTATAATGTAAAAATGAGCTGATATTGAATAAAAAAGTAATAAATTTACGATTAAATAATTCAATGTGCATCAATTAGAATAATAAATGCTAATTAAAAATTAAAATAAGTAAATAAGTAACTTACACAAACCAATTTAATACTAATATAGTAAAATAAAATGTATTAAAATATAAATGCTGCAGTCAATGATATTAACTGTACACCTAATGGATACAACATTTAAATAAAATGTATTAAAACGAATCGTTTGGCGAGGCTGGTTGAAACACAGTTTGTTTATACCTATTTTTATTCATTAGGTAATTAAATTGATATAAAAGAATGTGTATTGTGTACATGTTCAACGCAATACCACCTACACTCATAAATACTTATGAGTATATTAAAGGGTATTTATTAAATAGTTAATATTCAGTGAGTGTTAAAAATATATTGTTTTAAATGTATGTACTCTATGCACATACAATGCAAGTATGCAATAGATACTGCATACGCTCATAAATACCTGTGCGTTATTATTACTGTACCTAATGATATCATTAAACGATTCGTAACCTGTATCATGATTGTATATTTGATTATTCTAATTTTGACTGTATGAATGCTATACACTTTTGAACCATATAAAGAGCTATAACTATAGATACACCTATAAAGTATAATATTATTACTTAAATACTTTAAGCTGATATAATATACTCAAAAAACTAAACCAATATTATTGTATACTGAATTCAGAATATACTGTGCGCACATTCAAACAATACTGCTTGCATTCATAAATACCTGTTCTTTATAATAAAATTATAGGTAATATTATATTACCTAATATCATTGATATTAATTGTAAAATGTATTGAAGTGATTCATTACTTGTTGAAAAACTATACAAAAATTAGTAAATCTATATTTATAAACCTCTATGCATTTATTAAAGGGTTATTATTATTAGTATAAACAAAACACGGACGATGCTAACCTTATAGAACACTACTAAACTCTATAATATACTTACTATTAAATGCTATAGTATATTATATATGAGTTATTTGCCGAGTGCAGAAGCATTGTAAACGCAATAATACTTCATCGTAGCATAATAACGTACGACGGACAATCGTAGGTAGGCTAGAGACACGGATAAAGGTACTACAGCTACTAAGAACAAAACCAAAAATATATATAAAAAAAAAAAAAAACAATACATTAAATACAAAGAACATCAGTGATTTAGTAAATATGTCGACGATGACGGGCACCATCGGTAGTTCAGTTTTATACAAAAGTTGTTAAAAAAATTTTTATTAGCCGGTTCGATGGTTTGTTTGTCATGTTCATTACAATTTCATAATTATATAAATCCATATAAAAGATTAAAAAATTTGCGACTTTGGCGTCCCGAAACGAAGACGGCGTCCGGAAATCCAAATGGCATTGAACGGGTGAACGGTACACGTAGATCCGTAAGGACCAGCTTGGGGTGGTATTTAGTATTTACGTATATTACACAGAACAAATGTTATAGAAGTTAATAAATAATTCAGAAACGTCCGAATAGTGGGTGGCGTCAACTTAATTTCCGGGTTTGTAATAATAGTAACTAATAAATAACTAATAAAATTTCTACTTTTTTGTTCATGTCGTAAAGCTATATTATTTTAGATACTCTAGATCAGTGGTCTTCAAACCGTGGACCGCGATCCAATTTTGGGTCACGTAAGCTTTGAGATTGGGCCGTAATAAGTTTACTGTCTAGTCTACTGTAAGATTTTGCTAAAAAAGCTGTCATGGGTCGCAAAGAATATATAGTAAGAAAATTGGGTCACCCGTGAAAAAGTTTGAAGATCACTGCTCTAGATGTTCGCATAATATAATATTATTATTAAATGTATCTGTACCGTACCTAATACCTATATGCATCCCGCATTAATTATTAACGAAAGAAAAAAAGATATTGTTACATTTTCTGAAACGGTAACACCAACCATCAAAACGGAAAAAATATTATACGTTCGCAAATAATGCGTATAAAACTGTAAATTATATAATATAATAGCGTCTGATTTTCGCAATTTATTGTGATGATTAATTTGAAAATAATAATCTTAACGATTTTAATAACTTTGATGCAATTAATTTTAATTATTTAAGAAAACTAATTGTATTATATTATTAACGTTAAGCTGAAGACGAGCAAGATAGGAAATGAGCACACGTCTACTAACCATCAAAACAAAATATTTTTTATCAGTTTTATTAAAAATCATATTCATTTTCAGATAATAAATTAATAAAAAAAAACACCATTAAATATTGCTTGCTTGTAAAATAATAAACTTTATGACACTATATAATTTATTTATTTATTTTTTTCGAAATCGGTAATGTTTTTATTAAGCTCGATAAACCATATTATTATAACAGATAATAATAGATGAAATCTTTAAGAAATATGAAATAACACATTTTAATAGTGTTCTACCTAGTGATTCTGAACGAAACAAGAAATACATCGGTTTCAAGTTAGATTTATTTTATCCATATCAATAATCTATAAAAGATTATTGATATGATTGAATCACTAAAATCATTGCCAAAAAGGTAAAGCAAAACAACATTGATATGTCTTCATATTGAATTTCAGTACTATATCTCACAAGTTTGGAGATAAACATACTGAAGAAAAAAAAATTACACAATTTGTTTATTTTAGATAATCTAATATATAAATGCGAAAATAAAAACCTTTGAGTGATATATTTTCGGAAACTACTGAACCGATCGTTATGGTTTTTTTTTTAAGATTCTGAACGGAGTGATGGAATCTATTGATTTTACAATGATTTGTTTTTTTTTTTTTTTTGTATCTGGCGACAACTTTTTATGAAGTAAAAATGCTTCAATTTTCTTAAGCAGCAACTTTTCTGAAAGGAAAGTGAATATAGATGGTTCTTGGATAAGTCAAAAATCCAACTTTTTCAATACTTATTTAAAAAATCGAAAAAAATGATAAAAAAATGATGAAAAACGGGAAATTTTATGCAAAATCACTTTTTTACAAAATACATTTTTTTAAAATGCTCTAACTCAAAAACAAAAAACCGCAACAACTTGAAATTTTCACCAAATTTTTATATTGGCGTTCTCTATACATGGTAAGGTTTTCAAAGTATTTTGACATACTTTGACTTATTTATAGACAGTATAAATTTTCAATTTTTGAAAGTTTTTTTTTTTTAAATATCTATAAAATTTTTTGGCGGTCTGAAAACTCTTGAAAATGTATTAAAGGATTAATTATAAGTTATACTAATTTACTAATTGTAACAAAAAAAATATCGGAGATGGTTTCACTCAATTTTTTTTTATAAGCCCATAAAGCTCAAATTTGTATAAAATGTGTCAAAATCACGATAATTTACAAGTTATTTCGTAGATAAAAATTCATAAAAATTTTTCTGTTTATACTTAAGGTTCAAAATTTTAACACTAGTTTGTCCATAAGCTAATCTTCAAAAATATATAAAAAAATTTCTACCGGACCAAAAGGAAAAAAGTTTATGACCGTTTGAAATTTAAGTATTTATGAAGTTGCATAAAATAGCGATTTATAGTCAAACAATTTTAAATATTTGTTATAATTCAAAAAGTAAAAGTCGCAGAAACTTGAAATTTTTACCAGTTGTTAAGATAGGTATTTCCTCTATGTCATATTTTTTTCAAAATATTATATTGATTTCTAAGCCACTTATAGGCATTTAAAATATTCGAATTTTTTACATTTTTTTTTTATAATCAGTGATAAAAAAAAAAAATTGACTAATACAAAATATTTGAAAATTTAATAGAAGACTCCACAGAAGTAGTTATTATTGTCATTCAAAAATTATTAAAATCCATAGGCATAATTTTTTTTATAAGTGTTTGAACAGCGAATATTGATATAAAATTACATGTAAAATGTAATATAATGAATAATATTCTAGACTGACAAATGATATCGGTTTTTGAAATTTGCTCTAACTCAAAAACGAAAAACCGTAACAACCTGAAATTTTTACCAAATATTTATATTGACATTCTTTATACATACTTAAGTTTTCAAAGTATTTTAACATATTTTGACTTATTTATAGACAATTTAAATTTTTGATTTTTGTAAGTTTTTTTTTAAAAAATATCTATAAAATTTTTTTGGCTGTCTGAAAACTCTTGAAAATGTATTAAAAGGTCAATACTAATTGTAACTAAAAAATATCGGAGATCACTTTTCTCAATTTATTTTATAAGCCCATAAATTTCAAATTTGTATAAAATATGTTAAAATCGCGATAATTTGCAAGTTATTTTGTAAAATTCATAAAATTTTGTTCAAAATTTTAACACTAGTTTGTCCATAAGATAATCTTCAAGAATATATAAAAAAAATTCTACCGGACCAAAAGGAAAACATTTTATGACCGTTTGAAATTTAAATTTTTACGAAATTGCATTATAATTCAATTTAAATATAAAATACTATATTATTATATACACATCTTAGACCAACATATTAACTCCGTTCAGAATCGTTATTCGTATACAATGATATCTATCATTGCATTCAAATTTAACAAATCCATTGTAATTATGACCTATCCTATAAACGAGGTGCACTCCACCACCAACTGTTAAGCAAAGCGAGCCTCATCCGTTCTTTTTTTATTTTTAAATTGTGGTTGGAATAAGTTCAGTATGCCGGTATGGGTCTTGTATATGGATGCTCAATGGTAATCATATGTGATATATCTTTACTAGTCAAAAGTATCATGACAAACGTAGATAGCTGAGCAAAAGCCCAATTTTATTAGAGATTGTAATTATTCTGACGTTTTATATTTTAGACGATTTTTATGATTTAATTCACACGATACTTATGGCAGTAGGACATGGCGATAGAAACAGTATGATGTCTGAGTTAAAATAAATTGATTGTAATGTTACATTAGATGTAGATATATTATATTTAGACAATTAGGTTTGTGTTGAAATTGTTAAGTAAGTATAATTCAAAAAGAGCGCTTATGACTAAACCAGTTCTACATTCAGCGTTTAATTTAAGGGCACAAATTGTTTTTATTAACTTGCAATCACTTAACTTCAATAACTATCGCTATATAATGAACTAACAAAATCATTTTATCAAAAAATATAACTGAAAATCTGGTAATAAGAAATGTACATGCAAGGCACTAGGTAGTGGACATTTTGTGCAATTCTAAGTGCCACAGTCATAATAATAATATTGTACAAATGTTTAATAATGTAATATAATATAGATGATTATTATTATTATTATTATTATTTGTTAATTATTATAAAAAAAATATGATATTTATCATAATTTGTCAACAGTTTTAGTAAATGACGATATTGACCGGTGAAAGTAATAAATTTTAATTTATTTAAACCTAATTAATTTTTTTTTTTTACAGCATTTACCAATATAATTTAATAATTAATTTTGGTAAATGACGTAATTTACCAATTATCATCTTTCACTCTAACATATATTTTATTAATAATATGATGTTAACGAAAATCATCCCTGTATAATATAATATACTGTACACGTGCATCATACATTCGACAATTGTTTATTGAAACAAATTATGGATAGGGATTTTTTATTTATTTACTATACGACGCGTTTGATGATGTTCAAAATATAAAATATACTAATAACAGTATTGGTCGGACGTAAATTTCGTATCTACACATAACACATCGCATTGCATTATATACGTATGATACGTAATCATATGATTACTGCGATAACATACACGTGAGTGTGTGCGTGTAAAAGCAATTACGAGTCGATCATCGGCGCATTATTGTTATATCATGTCGGTAAAATATATTTTATTCGGACGTACCTACATCCGAAGTGAAAAACCGTGCACGGATTTTTCATTTTCGTGTACGCGGTTTCAAACACGCACGCATTGTACCCGAAAGGTCGCTGTATATGCAATTACACTATAAACGTAATGCTCTGAATACAATGTAGTCCTGCTACAGAGTCTAGGTCCGACGTGACGGTAAAACGACTCAGGCGATCGTCTAGGGCGCCAAAATTGCTTTTTAAAAGTTTAAACATTTTTGTCAGTATTTCGCAGTGATATTATTTTTTGAAAATATACGTAAAACACTTATAATTTCGCACTGAAATATTGATGATAGTGGTTATTTTGTTTAGTCATAGATTAAAACAATCCATATAAGTTTCTTTAAAGTGGAACATGCGTATTATATAATTTTTGTTGTATCAAAAAGGCGCCAGGGTTGGCATTTTGGCCAAGGGCGTCCATTTAGCCTTGCGCCGGCCCTGGCAGCATCACAATATAATATACCAATAGTGATAATCGTGCGTTTGTAATTGTTGCACGGAAAAAAAAGAATTTCGTCGCTTTACTTCAGGCTGTGTATGGACTTCATGGTGATGTTGTACGACAATATTATAATTTACATAATGATAATTATACGATTATGGCCCGGCGACGTAACACTACGCGCTTATACAACGAATGTTGGACGAACGCGATTGAACACGCGATTGTTGTAGTATACGCATTTAATCACGGCATTCGAAACCGCTGTACGTAATAATATTGTAAATTATATTATAATAATATAAGCGATGGAACGGGTCAATTTTCCGCCGTCGAGTGGTATTCAAGGTTGCCGGTCGCATTAGACCGTTGTACGTTATTGGTACTAGGTTGGGTATACACGCTGTAGTAGTGTTCGGACTGATTATACGGTCACGGATGAGGAGGTATGTAACTCATCGATTTATATAAATATATATATATAATTTTTTTTATACATAACGAGGTAAATTTATCATTTATGGTTGAAAAAGTAACCAAAAAAGTACCCCGTCATCACACTACTAATTATACGCTGCAGGTTCCAAAAAATACTAATCGAGTTTTGGTGTACTTGTACATAAATCCCTGTAAACATCGATATCCCCGCACAAAGCGAGTGGGTATTTTCACTTTTTGTCTAGGATAGCCAGTAAAAACATTCATAAGTAAATTCTAAAATTTCAAATCTGGATTTAGACACAGTACGTCAATGTATTTTATAAAATAAATAATGATGAAATGACGAGTTTCTAAGGACTAAACGTCTTTCTGTGGTGAATCCTGTATATAGAGAGCAAAGAAAATATGACCCGATGCGGTCTGACCGAAAACTAAACACACATTTGCAGTAAAACAGATTCACTTCTGTCCCTTGATTTAGAATCCAAAATGATGAAAACCGACGGTGGCTATACTATGGAAAAACTAAAACCATAAAACTCTACTATTATATTGTAATGGTCATGTTATTTAAAACAACGTTAATAGGTAAACGGTTCAGGGAGACGAGCGAGGTGATGAAATCGCAGAGCAAAAGGTAAAATTGAGTGCGTTACCAGCAGCTAATACCAACTATTTTCCTCGCGGTGTTATTACATAAAATGGTTATATATATATATATATATTATTCATCGTTTTATATTATTGCGCATTTAATGGGTTTTGATTTATACGGTGTCGTCGCGAGACGTTTTGCGTCTTAATATAGTCATTATTCGCCGCAACCATAAGTGATACATTTTAACGAAAACTAAACACGTTGTATATGACGCACGTATAACATAATAGTACATTATGATATGCGTAGGTACACCAGCCTAACCCGCCTACCCGTTTAGCTACCTGTGACCTATCTATTAATATGAGTTATATATGACACTTTGGAAACAATTTTTTTTTTCTCGACGTCCGCTGGAAAAAAAAACACGTCTCAACGATATTTCAAATATTTACATAACAATCAGCTTGTCTACTCTTGTTATTCGAGATCATTACGGACATTATTACCAAGTATATACAATATGTACAAGGTATAAGCACTGTATACATATGTATAAAGACGCACACACGATCGGGTAACCGTGGACTATATATTATTATGTTTCTATGTTATACCTGCTTGCTGCAGCAGTGGCGTATATGAAATCAGTCGAACGTGAAAGTGTATTTCTAATATACGACCGCGATACGTGTTCGGGAATCGAGTAGACAACGTGCGCGTGGCAGCGTCAATAGTATACGTGTTTTCAGTGGTGAGGTTAACGGGAACGATCGCCTTCCCTTTGATTTTTTGTATTATAAATCCTTTTAAGGCACAGCTGCTTAAGAATTAAGTTGAAAGTACAATATAAATATTATTTTTATTATTTATCTATTCAGGTTTGTTGGCGTTGTTGCACTTGCATCGGGATACAGAAGTAGAACCGCGAACTGATGAATACTATAGAAAGTTGTACCGGATGAAAAGAAGTTATATAATTATAAGAGTTTAATTAGAATTTAATTCGTATAGTGTTAAATACGCACTTTAAAAGTACCAATAGTTATAAACTCGGGTTTCCTTATGGCTTATAAATATATTTATAAATCATATTTTTTTATTATTTCGAAAAATAAACAAGAGGTCATTGTTGTAAATACAATAACTAAATATTTATCATTATTTTGAATTATAATACGCACCGTAATGTATACGAAAGTGAACTCTTCTATACGTTTATATCAGAAGGTAGTGAACCAATGGCACACGTTCCACAAGTGGCACGCCAAATATTACAAATTAATAAAATGTTTATCTTTAAAAAAAAAAAAAAGAACATATTAAAAATAGTATTATGGCTAAATAATAATTATTAGTAAAATAATATTTAATACCACCTCATGATAATTATTCAAGAACTATGAGCATGAATGCTATTATACACTTCTACTGTTGTCGCCAAACGTACTGAAATCCAGTGCGATTATAACTGTCAGATTTCTACAATGATATAACATTAAATTAATTTTCTGTATTATATTATTTAATTTTGTTGAGTATGTATAATTTTGAAAAAAATATAAATCAAGTTGAAAGCACACATATCAGAAGAGTGTTCGACATTTGTTGTTCATATTTTTTGATATAAAATAATGTTGTCAAAAAAAAAAAAAAAACAACTATCTCCGTGTAAACTGCTCACCTGCAGCTGGAGCTATATGCAAGAAGAGTCTAGGAGGTATAAGCATTATACTATTATATCGAGTGCACACAGTTTACCGGACATTGTTACAATAATGTGTACATTTGGAGACAACGACTTTTAAATATTTTTTTCAAAAATGTATTTTATAGTAATCAGATTTTTAATTTTTAATTTTTAAAATTGCGTTTTTTGAAACATTGTATAGGTTTATTTATAAATCTAATGGAACGGTTGTTTTATGCACTAAATAAAAAATAAAAAATTTAGCACAGAAACTACAGTGTATATTATTATATTAAACTGCAAAGACTTTTCCATTCAAATTATCTATTGACTTGACGAGTGCAAACAAAATTATCTAAAAAATTGTTATAAAAGTATGTATAAGAAAATATAAAGCATTTTAAATGTTTATAAATAAATATAAAATTTTGTTGATATATGATTATATACATGGTTATACATGATTATAAATTATAACAAATTTCAGTGTAATATATATATATATATATATATATATATATCGAAGTTATGAAGTTATTTACATAGTTAATTTTATAGCTACCTTGTGTAAAACTAGATGGATATTTTTATACAACTAACAAATTTCTATACGTACTTTGATATTTTTAAACTTATCCAATTACTATAATCCGAAATTTTTAATGACTACTAGGCCACTATCCACTGCGATTTATTAACACTTTGAGTTAACTATCTGACATAGGTATATCCGACTTGGTGTGACCGAAAGTGCACGGAGTTCGAGTGGACTGGTACATAAATTATAAGCAATTTCACAAAGAATAGTCCGTCATTGAAAATCGATTGTACGTGTGATATATTATTATACCTATTATAATTATTATTATAATAGGTACATACTAGCTATTATTAATGATAACCATACAGGCAGAGGTGATAGTATTAAATTGTTTGATTTAGAATTCTAGATAGTATAATTATTATGGTGCTGCCCACGGACAATATCCCTATCCTGCATAAAATATTCTCGTTAAATTATGTATTTCATTCCCTTTACTTTTTGTATTACGTGTATATGCAGATTGTATATAGACTAATTGATTTAAAATCAATAAATATCAAAGAAAAACGTTTATATATAATATTATATTTTAGGACATAAAGGTAACGACTGTAAGAGCTCAATGACAAAACTAAAAATACATCTTTGAGTATATATAAAAAAAAAAAATAATCATTATTAAATGTAATCATATTATACTGAAATAAGTATAAAAAATGTATGTTTAAACAGAGGAATCTGTGCGAAGAACAAAATCGTATTCTGTTTTATTTTATATTTAGATATTTTAAGATCCCATTAAAAATATTTTCCTTGTATTTTGTATTTATAATTTTTATACTTTCATAACATTAAAAGTGATGTATTTGCTTTTCTTTATAAAGTAAAAGCTAATATAAGACTTATTATGATCGACTTAAACGCTGTCAATAATAATAAATTAGGCGTCAAAAATAAGTTAGCCAAAAGGGAAAAGTGTTTTAACGATTTCGTACTAAAAGTATTTTAAAAACGATGTGAAATATTCTCAAACAAAGACGTTTTTACAAAAGAATATTGAGAAAAAGAGATCGAAATACAACTAAGAATTAAACATCGAGTATGTCAATGTGTATAAATAACACCAGTATTTTATACTAGGATAAAATATTTTAATGAAAACCAAAAAAGTGTTTAGGTAATAGAAAACAAATTTTAACTTGAAAGTTCAATATAATACAGCTGAATTACGTCTTTTTTTCGACACGATATCCTATAATAAAGTAAATCTACAAGAAACCATTATTTGTAATGTATTTTATAATAAAAACCTCATAAACCACTTGACACTTTGACATAACCATTGCAGAGAAAAAAATGCAGGATTAGGTGTATATTATATTCGAAAACGTGAATTGAATGACGACGATAGAACATACTTTAGAAACTTAATCGTTATTCTTGGCGAAAATATCAAGTGTGACATAATATGGCAGAGGTGGATGTGAATAGAATTTCATACAACGAAACTATATAACATAAAATCTGATACCTAACCAAAATTAAAGTTTACCAAGATACCTTGTTTGCCTTCACAATACCAAGATAACAAGAAAGTACCGAAAACACATACATTAATTAATCCGTTAGACGATTGAATACTTGCTGCAGGCAAACAACGTATACCAAAGCGTATGTAGATACTTCATCAACTTGTACACAGTCGGTGGAATATACTTTGTGCATTCGAAAAATGATCGTATGAATAAATCGCACGCAAACTTGATTAATACGAATTGCTCTAAATACTTGTACAAAAGTGTAAAACCATATTATAGCCGCTGCAGCTCTCTATATATGATGAGATGTTATTTTTTATTTTCGTATTTTCCAGTTTCAAATTATTCGACATGTTTATCGGATTGGATGCCCAAATGTAATATTTTATGTTTAATGCAATGACGAGCTAAACGTTTTGTTAATGTATATGCTTGCTTGCCATCTGACTGCAATACACGGTGCCCACAACTGTCCCCTTTGGTATCCCGTGAGATTAATGGCCAACAGTCCGAGTAAGTAGATCGTGCGCGCATATGTATATATATAATATTACAGTGAAAACTGTATAATACGGAATGACATAGGACCAACCAAAAATTCCGCTTTAAGCAGTTTTCCGCTCTATTGAATAAAACGGAAAGATTACGGATTATAAATTCATATCATTTTTTCATTACAAAATTAGTTTATAACATTTATAATTTTTATTTTTGAGTTAGAGACTAATACATACAAACTTGATTTATTTCTTTACTTTATATAACTTATAAATTAAATAATTATATTAATTATGGCCTTGTTTTATTATAAAATTATTAATGATTTATACATACAGTGAACTAGTCTGTGAAAAATTTAGTTTTTTCAAAAAATCATGTATAATATTTTCTTTTATCATTGTTGTTGCTATATGTTGTTCTATTTTTGTTTGATTGGAGAAACCATTTGATGTAGATTATCATATTTTTGGTCGATAGTAAACTGTTGTAGATTTTATATCCAATTAATGCGTCTTTGTATGTTTTTATAACGTCTTCATGGAATACCTCTTCATCGTCTTCATCGTCTTCAGATAATTATTTTCAAAATATTTTTGTAACTGAATATTTTCACTTTTCATGAAAAAATTTTTACCAACGATTAAAAAATCATAAGTATTATTTCAACTTACAATTAAGCACATTTTGATCGACATGAGTACTCATATCATTGTAACGTGACGCGTATCATATTTCTGGCTTATGCAAGCTTTTTATTTGCATGGGACATACAAAATCGTTCCATTTCCGCGATAGGAGCATACTGGGACTATAGAAAAACCCCGTATTGGATAGTTTTCCGTTTTATTCAGGGTCTACATTATACAGTTTTCACTGTACCCACCTATAATGAATATTTTAAATGGATTTACGGATTATGACGGGTGCATTTGATTTGGTTTTTTTTGCGCCTTGAATACGTGCGTAACATTCACTTGAACAACGTATTATTAATATAATATTTGCAGCGAACCGCAGTGATTATTTCACGTATCACCAACACGGCGTAGGCAGGCTTGCTTTTATGATCAGTTTAAATGTTATTACGTTTGGGATACACTTTTTATTTTCATTTATCAAGAGAACGCATTCGTATATGCCGTATAAGTATAACTCAGCGTGGAGTATTGTTTTAATATTTTTTTCTCATACGTTACAACGAGTTATAAGTAAAAAAAAAAAAAAAAATTGAATAACTTGACCACATTGTAACAAGTCTTACAATTAACATAGTAAGTATAAAAAACAAAAAAATAAATATAAACGCAGCACTATTCATTTAATAATCACCTAATGTTCTTTGTGCTGTTTTTCTATTTATACACACGTTTATAAATACGTATACGGACCTTGGTGTTGAATATTAAATTATATTAATATGAGTATTGCTCGGAGCGATCAATTTTAGACCAAATTAAATCGTATTAGAGTGCTGAGTACAATACAATTATTAAGATATATTTGAATGACATCTGACTTTATAAGTTTTGATGGCGAATCAAAGATGATACTTTAGTAATAATTTAATACATCGACCGTTAAGACAAATTTATGAACTCGTGATGTGTTCGCGGCGGTACTTTTTTATAAATCAGTATTGTTAGTCGTAAGTCGTACAGACCATTTTCACATTTTATTCCAACGATGTACGTATTATTATTTATATATTCATTCACGAAATAATAAACAGACATTTTTTCTTTATTACATATCAAACCTAATGAATTTAATTTGACAATCAACAATTTAACGAAATAGGCAATGGCTACTAAAAAATTATACGGAATGTGATGATATTATTACTATTTTCAATAAGCGTAGTTCAATTATCACGCTTATATTATATAATAACTTGCACGTATCATTAATTTTTAAATTATCAAATTAATTTGAATAACTTTGTTAATATTTAAATGAGTATACGAAATATGTCTGAACACTGAACAATTAAGTTGATAATACACATGAATTGTGATCATAGATAATTGTTTTAAAGATTTGATTTAGTCATTAAGATTCATTTTGTAATTATGTAATTAATTTTGAACTATTTTTATAATATAACCATTTATATTTCTTTAAATTTTTTTTAACAACTTAAGTAACCAAAACTCGGGATCATAAAGTAATTTACATTTATTTATCAATTATATATAGATATTTCTTTAAAGCTGTTATCAAACATAATTATGTTAAAATTATAATATTTGTCATAATAATAATAATAGTTATATGAACTACTGTATAATACGACATGCACAGAATACGGCTGTATCAAATTGTATAAATGATATATTATTTCGATAACTTTTCACGCTCACACATATTATTATTTATTATATAACATTGCGTACATAAAGTATATGTTTCAAATCGACCGTAACTTTGGTTCGGATGGAGATTTCTGAAAACTCATTTTTCCATTTTATCAGTTTAAATACCCGAGTTAATATTAGAACAAATAACATTAGTTCAAAACGACTCTTGCATATTTTCAAAAAATAAATTACAAATAATAACATAACGGCAATGCCGTTGATTTAAATAATCTGACTGTTACTTTTTCTTTATCATGTTAAATTGTATCACTTTATTTTATATTTTATATTATGTTCATATATCATATAATTTTGTATAGTTAAATTTATTATCACTGTACTCGAGCCTTACAAAGGCGTTTATATCAATAAAATAACAGAAAGACATGTGCGTATAAATAATATTTCCAAACGTTTAACCCTTTATTGAGATTTGAGATCAGTCCAAACTTTACAAATTTCAAAATTGTTTTACTTGAAAGTTTAGTTCAGACATTATTTAATACTGTAAATCATTTTAATATTTGTGTAGGAATTAATGTTACTTGCATACGATAACGTTTCTGTTGAATAGTCGAGCAGATCATAATGTGCCAGAGGGTGACTGTAGGCGGTCTCTGGCTATTCTTTTTCTAAAGTTCAAACCCGTTTTGATAGTCACGTTGGCGTGGACATAACTTTTCGCGTGATAATATATTAAACCATTTTATTTTTAGTAACTTTTTTTTATAGTAACTTCGGGCCTTGATTGTACTCGTACACCATTTAAATAACAGCTAAAATAGCTACTTTCATACTACATTTGTATGATTTGTTTTAGTGTACTCTGATATTTATATTATTCTACCTAAGATTGTGTGCAGACTCATTGGAATGGTTTTAATTATATATGTGAAAATAAAATAAAAATCATTTTCATGTTATTAGCTCAATTTAAACATTATAATATAATTATAATAATGTTATTATATTATTATAATAATGTAAGTTAGTTATTAAACTCTTTACATTGCTCCATTAGTTATACGGTTATAAAATGCCGCAAATGTAAGAAAATTATGGTGCATGAAAATAGTCTACATATTTCCAAATTTATATTATGTATATAGAAATATTAGTATAATATATACTGACAAAAAAGACATCAGACCAGCGCCAGACGAATATGGTTTTATCACGAGTGTAAATCGACCATGTTGTGTTTTAACACACCTCGCATGAATAAGGCGTTTCATAATATGCTGCAATAGCAAGAGAAGAATGTTATGAGAAAATTATGTTATGGGCACAATTCACATGATCGAGGATTTTTTCCTGTATAAATAAGAATATACTTGGCCAAATTGCTATCCTTTAAATATGGGTACAAACACGTGACGCAAGTGAGTGTCTTCTTCGTATAAGTTGATAAATCCACAAAGAGAAGGGTTTTCAGCTCTTACACTCAAACACGAGTCTTCTGTATGAGTTATCTGTTTGAACTTGTGTTTGCTTTGAACGATTATTATATTTTTCTGCACGGATTATATCCGTCAAAACTTAAAATCTAATTGAATATTGAACGAACATAAAGAATTTCTATGATTTATAATTAAACAAATATGATCACCAGGTGTATTACGTATTTTATATTTTTATTTTATGTTTTTGGTTATAAATACTAAAAGCCAAAAAGCCAACTGATGTTAATTATAAAAATGTGTTTGTACTGGGTCAACTCCGTTTTCTTCGTCGGGCTCGTGGAATTATAAAGAATATAATATAACTTATCAATTATTCCCAAACAACAAAAGATTCCTATTAACAGTTTACAGGAGAATATTTGCAAACGCAAAATATGATACTTGCATTTTTTTTTTCAATAATCACATACACATAGTACGCATCTACATTATTACCACTATACCATTTATAATTATTAATGCACTCAATAATGTGGGTCTTATAAACACTGTTATTTTTCTTTATTTTTTTTATTAAAGTGCTTTTATTTACAAAACACTTATAATATAGAACATTAAGGAACAGGTATAAATAATAATTGATCACATAACTGGACTAATTACTCTACTATTTACCAGACCATTATGAATTTGTTTTATCTATAATATATATTATTATATTCAGACTGTAGTTGATGAAAATAAAATTAATGTAAGGTAATATAAATTGATGTGTACCTATTGCTTTTTATAACGTATGTATGTATTAAATATTAATGGTAAATAAAGGACCTACGAGTTGAATTTGCACCGGCGGCGCGGGGCCCATCTAATTATCCGTAGCGATAACAATTCAGCCCACGTGATGATGAACTATTACGAATTATTACTTCTTTTTTTTATTATATTAAATATAAGATATTCCTAGCCTTAGGCTATCTATATCTTGTGATATTTGACAATGAATATATAATTTTAACATATTAACGTGATAAATGATAATTAAAATATTTTATAAGGACTAATATAATTAATTGGACATTTAGTTATACATAAGTAATAATGATTACAATAATACCATTTACATATTTACAATAATTTGTTAACTATAGTAACATGAGGGGACGTAGAGTGATCTGGAAGAATCACATGTGTAGATTGATGATTTTAAGAGGTGGCTTAGAGTGACTTCGTTTAAATCGGCGCGAAAAGACTACGCTGCAGCGGCTAAACATTATGTGACTATTAATCAGTAATTATTACAATACAATCACAATATGCGTGTAAAATTATATAGTAGAATCGATTTTTTTTGGCTCACAGATAGTACGTGAACATGGACCTGCTGTACAATAGATATACCACCTCGTGGAGTACTGCAATGTTTCCGTGCTGTCCACAAGATTGATTTGTAAAATATTACCAAGCATTACGGACAATAGATTTTTTTTCTTGACTTCCACGGAACGCACAAAACGTCTTTGTTCGCATAGTGACGTAATTTTATTATTACCGCGCATTTTGTATTATAAACGCGCATTCATACTATACAAAATATTTATCGGTGTATTTAATTATTGTTTATTGCGAATTGTATTTAATCTATCTTGCTGAGGTCGCGAATTCAGGAAACACGACTGTAGTGTGTCACATGGGTTTAGCATTACTATTATTATTTTTCTACATAATGTACATTCTGCGATTTGGCATGCAGTTTTTGACTGGAAAGAAAGATATATGTGGTTGTTATAATATACTGTCTTGCGAATGAGATTAATTCATTGTTAAAAATAGCATCCTCCTCCTTAAAAACATTTAACTTTTTCAAACAACCCCTATAATACACGTAAAATGCATCACACCATCGGATAAAAAACGATAATGAATAGATAGGCAATTTCGAATCTCATGAAATTTTATTTTTCATCAAGTCCATCGTTGTAACATGTTATGTTTGATAATAGACCATATTTTCTTACCCGACATGTCTCGACTGCGACGCTAAGAAGAAAACAACTATGAGCTGATTCAATGTACAATAATAGTTTAATAATTATATTTTATAGAATAGTTATGATCACGAAAAACTGTTAGTGTGAGCCGTGAGGGCTTAATTTTATTGAATTTCAAAATATTTTCGAACTAAATAAATAAAATATTATATAATTTACTTGTATACCTGTTTTCTATCGATAAATATAAAATTAACGTATAATATATTTACATATATACATATCGTATAGTGCTGTCACGCACATAATTTTTATATTGTTATTTTAATAAGAACTTATCATAAATAAAATTATTTGTAATATATTTGATTATATTATACATTATACGAATTATTACCTAGTTATACAACGAAATAATGCATTATGAGACCAGGTGGGTATACGAACAAAAAAAAAAAAAATTAAATATTTTTATAAATTACGTAACATAATACATTTACAATGTCAGATGGTAAACCTGTGTGTGCGTCCTTTATAATATACCGTTGATGCAATTTATATCTGAACAAATAAATAATCGATTTTATAATAATTCTTACCGATAAATAAACCAAATAGCTGTTTTCTAATCAATATCACATCGTATATATACCGGAATTAATTGAATATAAACAATGTAATTATCAACACCAACACTACAAATATAAATCTACATCAATATTTTTATTCGAATAATATAATATAGTAGATTCGAGTAGTTCGATTATGGAGATTTCAAGTATCCGATACCATACGAATAATTCCCACCGCTCACCCGTCAAGGATATAGTTTCCTCCGTTCCTCTTAGGCTAACTCACCGAGGTGGGTGTGATCATATAAATATGCGAACTTTTGAATTAAGTAGTATAAGACTATAATACAATGTGTTTTAGACATATTATGACATATACGTTAATAGTTAATTATACTGTGGTAAGCATTTGGCGGAATACATATTTTAAACATAATAATATTGTACCTAAAAAAGTACCAAGGATCAGGATAAAAGAAACACTATTGGTTATTGATGTTGAATATTTATAGAAAAAAAGTTTGAAAAAAAATAAGATTAAATTATTTCTAAGACTCAAAATAGTTTAAATAGTGAAAATAGTAGACCTACGTAAAATATTTGAAAACCTAATAAATAATTGAAATAAAAACACAACAAAACGATTTATTTATTTTTTTTTTTTTTTTAAATAAGTAATTATTATATTATAAGTATTGAAATCAATTAAATTTTAATTACGTAAATGCCAATGGGTATAGGTATGTAATAAACTTATAAAGATATTTATTTCCGACGTGAAGTGCGTTAGCATCGCAGCACTTATTAGAGTCCGTCACTGAGTTCGATTGAACGTCCGCAACGCGGAATAGTCACCGCTATGATAATCACGGTTTATGTTATCAATCGTTTATTGTTATAGAGATGTGAAAATACAAGCTGGATGTTTGTACTAATATTTGCAAGTTACTATCTCGTTTATTATAATTGATCGCCGTATAGTATTATCATTGAGTATAGATAGTATATCTATACTATACTATCTATACTCAATGGTATTATGTTATTTGCAGTTTGAGGGGCATAGAATACCGTTGTATGATGTTCATTGAAATCGAAAAGTGACAGTACGGACCGTATGTATTGTAATCGATTTCCGTATCATATGATCATTTCAGGTATGATAAAATCATGTTATGCTTATGACCAATATTATAATTTACACACTATCGAGTGGTGAAAACCCCGAAGGTCAGAAAATGAGAAAAGCATAAATAGTCAAATTTAGGACCCCCCTTACACAAGTTGATAATTTAATTATAACTTATAAATTAAATAAAAGAAAGAATTTTTTATTTTTTTAAATCAAGTTAATTAAATTAATTATGTACTTTTAATATTAATTTTAATGATGTTTGAAAAATTGCACT
Source organism: Chaitophorus viminalis (assembly GCA_025469195.1). Classification (NCBI taxonomy): domain Eukaryota; kingdom Metazoa; phylum Arthropoda; class Insecta; order Hemiptera; family Aphididae; genus Chaitophorus; species Chaitophorus viminalis. The sequence goes on from JAIPRK010001227.1 coordinate 59,694, forward strand.
CGTCCTCTTCTCAAAAATAAATCCTACACGGATACAACAAAAAAAACGATGATATAATATTGTTCATTCCTTCTTATTAGTTATTACTAATATTCTATCAAATTTAATCTTGGATCATAACGCTTCTCGCTAAAATAATATAACATACTATAGGCTTGTATTCTATACTTACCATATTTAATATTATGTAACATGGATTGTATGCATATCTTATTAACGTAATTACTTTAATAGTTGTCTCTTCTTAGAGTTAAATGTTTATTTTTGTGATATTGATTCGTTATTTTATTCACAAATCACTATAATAAAATACAAATTATCATGTATTATTTTGTTGTTAGGTACCAAAAAACTTGTGATTATACATATTATTCATTATTATACAAAATAGTTAAAAATATTTATTTTTAACTATTTTATTTTTAATATAGTAACTGTTGAGATAAATAATCTCGTATTATATCCTTTGTACCTGTCGAGTATTAAATACTATAATTTCTTAAATGAAAAAAATAATAATAATAATTTTAAACATATTAATTTTAGTTAATTTTATTATATCAATAACTATATTTATAAAAGTGGAAGTGAAAACAAGCAGGAACTTCGTTACAATTTGGTTTTGAAATTACTTATTTAATCGTTATGTGGTTTTATTTTAAATGAAGAGGACATCACAGAGCAGGTTTAAGGTATAAAAACTTACTTCTTCTCTTACTTCACTAAAAACTTTTAGAAAATTATACTGGATAATTTGTTAACTACCAATCCTCTGACAAATTTTAAATTTTAATTTTCATAGCCACGGCCAAAATATTGTTGTCTATAATGTTGATTATAATTATTACCAACTGAATTAGGAAATTTGTTGTGTTTTTCTATTTTAAGTATTATACCTATATAATGTATTATAAGTATTTTGGTAAAGTAAAGATGGGTATCATTTTTCAAACAAAATGAAAAATCACTGTAGAGGTAGAAGAAAGAAGTTGTTGAAATGGTAGATATGGAAAAAAAACCCTTAGCTGCCAATAGCTGCAACCACTGAAGCTATGGGTATGAAATTTGGTCGGTACTTTCAATTTATGCTGTAGATACCGTATACTAATCTAACCGTGGCCACCTCCTAAGCTTTATTATATTTATTATTATTATATATTCATTTTTCTAAAAAAATTGTTTATTGTTAAAAACAAATTATAATAAAACTTGGCGTCGCATGAGAATGTCGGAAAATAGGTTAAATATACTAGATAAATATTAATACTGGAATGGATCGTTTTAATCAAAAATATTATATAATTGATGCGTTTGCAAAAAATAAAAATATAAGAATTGAATTTGCATTGTAAAAATTGTTGTTTTAGATTTTGAACGGAGTGATGGAATCTATTTATTTTACAATGATGTGTGTTTTTTTTATTATTTCTTTTTTTTTTTTTTTGTGTCTGTCATCATGTTTTGGGGCAGTAAAAATGCTTCGATTTTCTTAAGCAGCAACTTTTCTGAAAGAAAAGTGAATATAGATGGTTCTTGGGTGAGTCAAAAATACAACTTTTTAATACTTTTTAAAAAAATCGAAAAAAACAATAAAAAAATTACGAAAAAACGAGAAATTTTATGCAAATTCACGTTTTTACAAATAACATTTTTTTAAAATACTCTAACTCAAAAACAAAAAACCGCAACAACTTAAAATTTTCACCAAAACTTTATATTGGTGTTCTCTATACATGGTTGAGTTTTCGAAGTATTTTGACATATTTTGACTTATTTATAGACAGTATAAATTTTCGATTTTTGAAAGTTTTTTTTTTTTTTTAAATATCTATAAAACTTTTTGGCGGTCCGAAAACTATTGAAAATGTATTAAAGAATTAATTATAAATTAAACTAATTGTAACTAAAAAATATCGGAGATGGTTTCACTTAATTTTTTTTTTATAAGCCCATAAAGTTCAAATTTGTATAAAATATGTTAAAATCGCGATAATTTGCAAGTTATTTTGTAGATAAAAATTCCTAAAATTTTTTCTGTTTATACTTAAGGTTCAAAATTTTAATACTAGGTTGTCCATAAGCTAATCTTCAAAAATATATAAAAAAATTTCTACCGGACTTAAAAGAAAAAATTTTATGACTGTTTGAAATTAAAATTTTTACGAAATTGCGTTATAATTCAATTTAAATATAAAATACCATATTATTATATACACATTTTAGACAAACATATTAACTCCGTTCAGAATCGTTATTCGTATACAATGATATCTATCATTGCATTCAAATTTAATAAATCCATTGTAATAATGACCTATCCTATAAACGAGGTGCACTCCACTCCCAACTGTACAGCAAAACGAGGCCCATCCGTTCTTTTTTTGTTATAAATTTTTCTGAAAATTATGACAGCGTTAGTCCCCTCATAATCAAGTCTCTGAAGTCGCCCATGATTCCGAAATCACGTGCGTACTGATGATAATGCCGTGCGTTTATTTTTAATCAATTAATATACAGATAATTAATATGTCATATTTATGCTTATTAGTTATTTGCTTAGAAAACTAAGACCGTATTACGGGTATACATATACTTATATTCTATAAAAATACGATAAGCTTTGATGTAAGTAATTCAATAACATTATTGTGAAATAATAATAAGCAAAACAAAAAAAAAAAATGGTAACGCTTTTTAGGTAGTCATCATTTTAGTAATTGGTACTTGACACGCTCGTATACATATATAGGTATATAAGACGTAAACATGATTAAATGCAATATTACAAAATCAAGATTTATTTTCTGTTTACATGGAAAAGTACAATTTGTTCGATGGTGATGGTTACCTAATTTTCGTCAAGTTTCGAAACGTATTATAAAAAAAAATATACAATATAGAATGTAGCATTAAGAATACTTTGATTTAACAATACAATACGCATAATACGGATGACTTGATCTGACATTGTATGGTTTGAAGATTTATATTAGTAGTTGTTCGTTTGGTAAACAAAAAGGTTTATAACCACGACAAATTATATTACATCTGTTTATAGAAAACCCTGTTAATTTGTTAACCTAGATGAAGGTATTCCTTTTTTTGGCTGATTTGAATCAAACATACGTGTGCCTAATCAATTTAAAAAAAGGTTACATTTCTTATTGTAAACATGTTTATTATATTTTTTGATTTTTGTCAAAATAATAAAATAATATCTTCAATCTATAAAAATATGATCTACCTTGTTGTCGGTTTCCGCTTTATCATTGCTGATTCATTGAGTTTAGACTATTATATTCTAATTTTAAATTGGATTGGTTTGTGTAGCTTTCGAGAAAATTATAAGGACGGAACGAATGTTATTTGAAATAAAAAAATTTAAATTAAATCCAGAGAGACAGAAATTAACAGTTTCGTAGAAGTACTTGAAAGGAAATTTATTGTTTGAATGTTTGCGAGATTTTTGGTAAAAGCCGAGTATATATTTTTAGTTTAAAAATCATTCTATACAGTTGTACTTATAATTTCTACTACATTTTTTGTATATTACAAACACATTTTGGTGGATTATATTAACTAGTTTCTTGTGGTAGACTCGTTCAACATAAAAAATAAAACATTTAATTTAAAAAAAAATGTCAGTTTTAAAACAACAGCAGCTCCTTCAGTTTCACCTGTGTGATTACTCACAGTGGTATTATAAACCTATGTAAAAATATATTTGCTTAATAATTTAAATTCGTCATTATTATTAGTAACTGCGGTATGTTATTAACAGTTCTGTATATAGTTAACGTGTTACGTATAATCGCATTCGATTTTAATTTAATATTTAAAACAAATTAATTTTGAAATTATTTTGAATTGTGTTTTAATCCGATACTGCGCACCCGTTAAATAGGTCATTTTCATTAGCCACTTTTGCTAAGTATTTAACGCGTCCATTATTAACAAAATGGTAATTTTAATCTTGCAGAAATTCGTAATAATGTGCTGTTTATAAAATTAATATTTTGAACACGATAATATTACATTATATCGTACATTTCTAACAACGATATTACAGAAGGATGTACAGCGTGACAATTCCGTTACCCACGATTGGCCTAATTCGAATGGTTATGAATCATTCCATAATCAAACCACACACAAAATCAGAACGAAATACCAAAAATACGGGAATATATATATATATAGGCACACTTTGTCAATAACAAATGGGTTTTGTGAACGGGTTTATTATACGTCAAAACACACACCACGAATATTTTTCAACGTTATCTTATACGAGTTTATTATCAGTATCCACAAGTATTGGTTTCTAAGACCCTATATGTATCGCAGACTCGCAGTAAAGTCATTAACATCCAGAAATAGCTATTACCATAACATTATAATAATACGACCGTTAACCTAGGTCTCAAATTGATTTTCGATTCAATCGTGTTAGGTATGCTAAAACAAATAAACAACGTAATCATTTTTAATGTCTGGTTTTTCATATATCACCAGCCATGAACGGCCGTGCATACGGTACTCAAATACGTATAAATTACATTAGGAAAATCAGAAGTCTCATCCATAACGGCTTTTGAAAAATGTTAAAAAACATAACAAAATTTACGTAAATCGAAACTATGATACCGAACAACAATATTTGAAGTTGCAGAGTTTTTGAGTTAGCCACCGGAGGAGGTTTATTTCTATAGTAAAATTTACAAAACTAAAGAAACCTAACCTCCTAAAACGCATTAAATACGTTTCCAGTTATTTCAACCGGCGCAATTGAATTGGCTCCCAAGTACAGGTAGTCGATATTTTGCCCTTAATAAGTATCTTTGAATTGGCTCCCAAGGATTTACTATTGAATTGGCTCCTTACCTTTTTTTGAAAAAAATATATTGGTTACCAAAATTGTATTAATAATTTAAAGTTACCCGTTATTTCTTAAATTAAGTTGATGTCAGTCACAAACAAGATAACCGAGTAGATTCTTAAGTTTAACATATGGTTTACGGTATCACATTTGTATATTTTACATCGTTACATTGAGAGTTATAAATCTATTTTTTACATAAAATTATTTAGTAAATATAATACAATAGTCAATAACACAATAATACAATAAATATAAAATATAAACAATAATTAAAAATAGCTGAACGCATCGTTATAAAATATATATCTAATATGTATATTGTGTAAATGCAAATTAATACAAAAAATGATAAAACCCATACAAAATTATAGAGTGTCGTTATAACATATAATAAATATCAAACTATTTTTCGTGGCTTATACTTATTGTCTAGTGTTTTTATGTATTGAAACCTTGAATTTACACCAGTGTCATATTTTCGAATTTCATCTTCTAAAATTTTTATTTTATCTCTAATTTCTTTCCGGTGTGGTTTTATTATATTAGAACTTCTTATAATAATTGTGGTATCAGTTTGAATACTATATAATATATTTAAAAAGTTGAATATATTTGGATGTGGTGAATAAAATTGAGAATTAAATTTGGAATGAAAAGATTCGCACGATTTAGTTGTACTTATTGCAGTAGATTATGACGATTAATTATCGGTCAACGCTTAATACGATAAGACTATGCAATAAATATATATACATAAATATAATAGCAGGTATATCCAGCGCTAGACTATAATATTATTGGTCGATATCGAAAAAGTAAACGCGTATAATTTTATAATATTATGAGAACCCCTTGTTAAATAATAATATTTAACAGTTTTGGGAGCCAATTCAAATATACATTTTCGGGAGCCAATTCAAGGGTCGAATTAATATTTACCTGAAATCGGGAGCCAATCCAATGGTCGCCATTTCAACAACATATTATATAGATTTTGACCTCTAAGAAATATTTGACATTTCCTAAATTGATGATTTATTGTTTTGCGAATCGCCTCGTGATAGTTTTTTAATAACTATAAAAATAATAGAATTTGATTAATTATTCAGGAGACAGGTACGAATTTGTGACAGTTATTTTATCAATAAATCTAATAAGTAATAAGTCATGTACATATAATACGGTGTACAGACAGCATAATACACATATACATGGTACCGAATATCCAGAAATAATACGTATAGTAAAACAATTATTTATTAATATTTTACATCATCGTGGAACATATTGTATAAGATGTATGACCTTCAGGAGACAGGAAAATAGTAATTGCACCTCTGCGGACTATGCAGCAGCAGTTTTCATACCGATAACAATAATACTAATAGCTTCATTCTGACTGCAGTGTAGTGTGTCAAGTCTTTAGACTGAAGTATTTTTTTATCATTTATATATACTATATTATATACTACACATAACCCTTTAAGTATCTTGTGAAAAAATACACTTATCCATGGGTATATATGACACATACAGAGAGAGAAAGAGAGAGATACCTACTAGATAAAGATATACTCTAGGTTTGTGTGTGTGTGTGTATGGATATTTGCGTGTTGCGGCGTAAATAAAAAGGTGTTAAATTTTTGAACTTTTTCTTTTTAAATTTTAAAACATTATGACATAATGTTTGTTACATTGTAACAAGTAATAACATTTAATCATATACTGTACTCGGTAATACGGTTTCTATTACTATAATGTTATTAATCCTTATCTCTTTCCCGTAATCAAAAATACCTACTCACATCACCTAAGCTTTAGTGAGTAGACCAATATTGTAGTATGAGTTTTTAAGTCGTACCTGTAAATAGTTATTGAATAAAATTGTTTTTATTTATGATATAATAAGCAGATCATCGTTGGATTACAGAAAAAACCGATAGATCTGACCGACGACATATTTTCACATGATATAAATACTTAACACATTTTACAATATTAGAGACTATATATATTATATTAGTGTACCTATATTATCTAGCTAATGAATAAATATAATGATTTAACTATACGTAAGTCTACCAACCACCATATAATATTGTATGGTTAAGGGGATATCAAGATATGACTAACTTTATCAAAATTAAAATATACGGTGTGGCTAAACATCTGCACCCTAATACAATTACGTAAATACGCCACTGCGAGTATGTGTGTGAGCAGAAAACCGTAATCGGTGGAAAATTACGATAACCCGTATTTTTATTAAATGTAATATGGACCTAAGTACTGGAATATTTTAGTATTATTTATATAAATTACATTCGAAAGCACGTGGGCAGTACCGAGCCGCACCACTGTGGTGGGGTTATATAGGGGGGTCGCACACGATTTCGAGACGACACTGCGCGAAAAGGTGAAAAAAAAATCTGATATAATTATCATAAAGCGGAAACATGCGATCGCCCGTGTAAATAAATAATAATTATGTATGCACACGGAGATCCTTGCGCATAACAATGGCCGACGTGAAAATCGTGTGCCACAAAACGGATAAAAATCCCGACCAGCGCGTGTAATTTGCGCGTACCTACACGTCATGTGTAGGTATCAATAGGTATAGCAGGCCCGAAACCGATAAGGCAAATCGTGTTGAACGCGCCACGTGTGTTCCGCACGATTTATAACGAAACAGCCGGTTGCCGTTTTCGATCTGAATTTATGATTTTCCACGGTTACAAATAATTAAGCTCGATGACCATCGGCTGTTGCAGGTTCTTGATTATATAGCTATATACAGCGGTGTTCCGTGGTGGTAAGTACCATATATTATAGTAAACGTAATGTAATATATACATTTTCAGACGTCTAACTTCTCGCTCCAAAAATACATTCTTCTACCAATGATTTTGATAATAAACGTGAATAATTCTCGTATAATCTCAGCTAATTGATCCGCGGCGTGCATTAATAATAGAAAAGATTATTAATTATCATTTATTACTTATTTTTATTTACGATTCATTAGCCGCGTAGATACTAAATATAGGAATCTGATATAACAATTGATTTATGACCGTATAAAATCGATGACAAAATGATTATAATAACATCGGTCGCGATGTGCATGGTATTCCGTTCATGCAGTGTTTACACGTTTGTTCGTACACCATTGTAAATTAATCCCCTTCGTAGGTACTCAATTTTTGGAATTAAAAGTATAAACGTTCGTTTGAATTTCATTTGAGTATGTCAGACAAATGATACCTGCCGGCAGTATGGTATGTTAGTTGAGAATTACATGGTAACAGTTATCCCTCGACTAAGTGTTTTCAAAAATATTTGCTACGGAAAACGAAACGCAGGTACTTGAAATAGAATACATACGATTCGATTGAAAGTGGAAACTCGCTATTTCGTAATTTTTCAGTGAACAAACAAATTCAAGTGAAAAGTGTTCAACCCACAGTTCTCGCATACCTACTTGTGATTCGAACTCAACCCGTTCAAATATCGAAAGAACAAATAAATAAATAAACAAACGAAAACAAGTTGAAACGAATAAGTTATTGTAAACATTAATATCTGTTGGTCTATTGTTTTCCAGTTGATTTGCATTTGTCCAAAAACAATATTATCGATTTAACGTCCATATCATACTAATAATTTATTGTTTCGAAAATTATTTTTTATTTTTAGGCGCAACACGTTTACATACAGCAACCGCTCAATGTACGAACGATTACTTTTAAAATATATATATAAAAAAAAAAAAAAATGTGCGATATTCATAGGTCGGATGAAATAATATGTAGAGTGAGATACAACAGGATGTGCAACATCAAATTCAATAACATTTTAAAAGTTTACACTCGATTTTGCCGATAAATTATTCATATCTCGTCTATTTAATTACCTACGTATATGTTTTTCATCAATAATATAGTGTCGTCTTATCGGCAAAGCACTTTTACAGCTTCGTGCGGCTTATGACAAAACTGGATTTTACGTGAACTTTGACGGGACACGACTTGTGTATAGGACCACCTCTGGAATAAACGCCATTGGCATCTATACGGAAAATGTATCATCGCTCGGTATAATATATCGCGAGCTCGCCATCGAACTGTTTCGTCTTAACGGTAATACACTCAGTAATGTTAACATCAATTTTTTCGAAAGTATGTCAACGATCCTTTTGATAAAAATTTTTTTATGATTTTTTCGGTGATGGTATTGATGGGTGTAAATATCAATAAAAAAATTCAAATAATAATATAAATCGATCGTAATGTGAAGGAATAAAATAATATTCATTACAAAAATAGTCCAACATTTTAAATTTTAAACGATTGTTAAATCAATTATTGTATTGTAATTTGTATTTCTTCACTATCTGAGAGTATATGGATAGTACCTATACCCGTACATTTTCAAAATAATATAGGGAGTATACGGCGTATGTGTAGTATACCCTATATGGCAGTGATGGCCAAACAACGGCCGGCCATCATTTACTATCTGGCCCGCAAAATTATTCTACATTATAGTACGTAAATTTACATTAAAAAAAAAATTAAAAATTTAGTAAACTGCAAACTGTGGAGTATTAAATAAAGCCACTGAAATTCTAAGGATTGTAAAGTTTAAGTGAAAATTTAAAATTTCAGGCCCGGCAATTATTTTTATTTTTATGGCGCGCGGTAAAAAAAAAAAAGTTTGACCATCACTGGTCTATGAGAACACCACTGAATACACCTATTTGTGTACATACTTGCACCAGTGTAGACGATGAAAAATCAACGGTCGTTGGTCCGGTCCGGTCTCTCTTCCGTCTCTTAGGCTAGACTGCCCCTCACAGACAGACTTCAAAATGACGAGAAAATAACAGTAGTTTGTTTTGAACGCCAAAAATCGACATAAAAAACCTTTGTGTCACGTATATTTTCAAAGTGGTATAATATAAAAACTGACACTACATAAAAACATGACAAAATAATAAACACACATCATCATCATCATCGTCGTGATGGTAAGTCCGCTCGTTTCACTCCGACTCTAAAACAAAACCACAAACTAATATTGATTTGTACGTAATAGGTTAGGTTAGTTGTTGACGTCATTAGGTAACAGCTTCGTTGTAGATTGTATTATTATTATTATAATATATTATCTAACCTAATTACCACGCAAAAGCACCCTCCGCAGTAAAAACACCAACACATTGCACGTTATTGGCAAAGTGTTTATTTAAGCCTATTATAGCGCGCGCGTGTTCGTATGCATTATTGTAAAGAGTTCATAGGTATATTATAATATTATACGTGCCATATCGACTTGACGCGCGTACTCGAACCGCGAACAATGTGAACCGAAACGCGTCCGTGCGAAACAACACGGTTAATATATGGACGGTATTAATATATTATAATAATAATAATAATAATAATAATAATATATCATTGATAAACCAATCGGTGAATAGGTCATAGGTACAACGTTAATTTTAATCGAACCGTCGAGGACGTTGACGATAAGCCAAAGCGAATGTGCAGTTATTATCCAAAACAATGATAAGTAGATGTACCAGAAAAGTACTATTATATTAATTCACCTCGCATCTCCCCGATTCGAAAATTATTCCTTTATAAAATAATTAAATCTCCTCGCACAACGATCGAAACCCTATTGCATGGTTCGTGACCCTCCCCCCCCCGCCGGATTATTAATGTTCTAGATTTATTCGGTCGGATTAAGTCGATGCGGTCATTATTAATGTCAGTTGCCGGGGGACGGAGAGCTGATGTGGGGATATTCTCATCATTTACCAATTTTTTGGGAAATTACGATATTTCCTGTAACCAACTACATAGTTTCCCACATTATCGTTTTTGACCGTATAATAACCGTATATTTAAATCTATTATAAATACGTTTGACCCATATTATACTTCACCTTGATATAGTTTGATTAAATTTTGTGCGGAAGTATTCTCGTATAATACATACACTTTTGTATACCAGTTCAGTTTGACCTGCACTCTTAAACACAAACTATCAGTAATATTATTTCGATAAAAACTTATTCAAATACAAAAAACAAATTTCATGTTAATAAATCATAATACAAATATTTACCTATATATTGATTTCACTATTAATTTTTACAATTATATTATAACAACAATAATGTATTTTATCATAAAAAAAAAAATTATAAAAAAATGGATTTTTTTTCGCTTAAAAATATACTTTTCAAGCATTTCATATTTTATATTAAAACCGTTTACTTTTAATCGCTGCTTCGATACGAATGAATTAAAGTTTTGACATTTTTTCGCTGTCATATAAGGATAAATCCATAAGTTCATATTTATTTATTTATATATATTGTACGTTTTATGAATATTATTATAACACGAGTTCGGAGTAATTTGATTTTTCTATTTTACCTATATTATTATTATTTGGTTTCAAAATCGTATTCTTCCTATAGTGTATAATTTTGACAAATAATTGGTTTAAAAGTTTAAATCGATATTTTGTATTAATGGTATATTGGCCGTCAGGAAAATACGATTTTCAGCCGTATATTATTGAAGCCCATATTGAAGGATATATAGTTTCTGATTTTCAGTATATTAAACACGAATAGTTTTCGATTGCGTGCGCGGCAGACCATATATATATATATATATATATATATATATTATCATGATCGCTCTATATATAAAAGGCACACTTGACTGACTGACATACCAACGTACAGCTCAAATTACTGGATGGATCCAGACTGACGTTTTTCGTACAGATAGATAATATAACGATACGTATGCATCCTGATTTTCTAAAACTCTACCCCTAAATGGATTAAAAGAAGTAAAATGTGTAAAAATAGAAAATGTCAGCTATGATGCAGTTATAAAGCAATAAGTATGACATTTTGTCAGTATAAATAGTTTCGTTTTATGAGATGTAGGGACCCGTTAAGAAAGGATTCAACAAAAACTTAACGCCAAGGTACGTTTTAAATGCGTAAAAAGGAAGCAGTTGGTAAAAATCCACCAGCCAAAACCGCTATAGCGCTATGAGTATGACATTTAGTTTAGTTTCGTTTTATGATGTAGAAAACCACCACAAATACACTACAGTGTATCTTCATTGATTACGACTTTCCGTTTAGTGTTGTTTTTCTTCTTTATATAATCATATTGCTGACAAATGAATCCCCGTGGATAATGAAAACTATACAGTATTATGTACACACCCACGTATCGAAAAACGTTTTAATGTTCAGCGATAAAAAGATAGAAGATTGCTCGCGCGAATTCGCACTATAGTCGCGTTCACGCGCATTTTTCTAATATTAAAATGTTTTATGGCAATTAAAATTATGTGACTATATACAATTATGATGTGCGGCATCGACGCGTTCTGGTGGATTAAACGGGTAAACGTTTGCTCGCGCCTATAACTATAATGATATGCATCGTCTGCCGTGATAAAATTCTATATAGGATTAGCATCGTCTAAAGCAACGCGCAGCAACGGATCTTGCGATGATTAAAAAGAAATTACGGTTTATACCCGTATACACCCTGCTTGTAGTAGCATCTTGCACGTTTTTCTCGCTGTGTATGCTGCGGATAAGACGGGGAAAAATATGAAACAAAAATAATGTTCGTACACGTCGTTACATCACGCGTTTACTCGTGTTCTGTGCACTGTGCATACGCGCATACACGTAGCGTGTTTATTTTTAGCATCATTATAGTGATCTCGGTCGCTGAATATTATAATTTGCGGGTGTAGCGTGTCACGCGACAGCAATTAGTACGAACGGCTCAAATGCGAGTTACCTACATCATTTTTGAAGACATTTGTACATTATGTACCAATAAATATAAGTACAGCGAAATGTATTGATTTTTAAAAATCAAATGCATGCGGTTTATTTTTCAAATATTATAAATTATTATTAGAAGTGAAGATTCCCAATGCCGAACAAAGCGTTATCGCGCGTGTCCAGGCTAAATAAACATATATTAGCACTTAAAGCATACATTGACGAGTGGATTCATGGCCATAACGGAGGTAGACTTTTGGTCCGGAACTTAACCCTATTTGATAAAGCACTATCGAAAAATGTATATACTTATAGAGATCCAATTGAATTATGTTTCGAAATTTTTTTTTAGATTCTGAACGGATTGATGGAATCTATTGATTTTACAATGATGTGTTTTTTTTTTCTTTTTAATTTTTTTTTGTGTCTCACGACACCTTTTTTGGCAGTAAAAATGCTTCGATTTGCTTAAACAGTGACTTTTCTGAAAGGAAAGTAAATGTAGATGATACTTGTGCAAGTCAAAAATCCAATTTATTCAGTACTTTTTAAAAAAATCGAAAAAAATGATAAAAAAATTACGCAAAATCACGTTTTTACAAAATACATTTTTTTAAATGTTCTAACTCAAAAACGAAAAACCGCAACAACTTGAAATTTTCACCAAATTTTTATATTGATGTTCTCTACCGATGGTTAAATTTTTAAAATATTTTGATAGATTTTGACTTATTTATTAACAATTTAAATTTTCGATTTTTGTAAAATTTATTTTTTTGAACATCTATAAAATTTAATTGACTGACCAAAAACTCTTGAAAATTTAATGCAAGGTTTATAATAAATTGAACTTATCGTAACTAAAAAATATCAAAGATCGTTCTACTCAAATTTTCTTTATAAGCCCTTAAAGCTCAATTTTGTATAAAATGTGTCAAAATCACGATAATTTACAAGTTATTTTGTAGATAAAAATTCATAAAATTTATTCTGTTCATACTTAAGGTTCAAAATTTTAACTCTAGGTTATCCATAAGCTACTTCAAAAATCTTTAAAAAATTTTCTACTGGACTCAGAGGAAAAAGTTTTATGACTGTTTGAAATTTATATTTTTACGAAATTGCATGAAATTTTTCCTCAAATGATTTTAAATATTTGTTATAATTCAAAAAGAATAAGTCAAAAGAAACTTGCAATTTTTAGCAGCTGTTAAGATTGGCATTTATGTCATATTTTTTTTCAAAATATTATAATTATTTTTAAGCCACTTATAGGCTTTTAAAATATATACCGAATTTTTTAGATTTTTTTTTTATAATCGATTATAAAAGAAATTTGGCTTGTACAAAATACTTGAAAATTTAATAGAAGATTCCACACTGGTAGTTTTTGTTGTCATTTAAAAATCATCAAAATCTATGGGCACAATTTTTTTTTTATAAGCGTTTGAACAGCGAATATTGAAATAAAATTACATGTAAAATATAATATAATGTATAATATTCTTGACTGACACATGATATCGGTTTTTGAAATTTACTCTAACTCAAAAACCAAATAAGACAAACACTTGAAATTTTCACCAAACCTTTATATTGGCTTTTTCTATACATGGTTGAGTTTTCAACACATTTTGACTTTTTTTGACTTATTTATGGACAATTTAAATTTTCGATTTTTGTAAGTTTTTTTTTGAAGTATCTATAAAATTTATTTGGCTGTCCAAACACTCTTGAAAATTTAATACTATGTTTATTATAAGTTTTACTTAACGTAACTAAAAAATATCGAAGATCGTTTTACTCAGCCCATAAAGTTCAAATTTTTATAAGATGTGGGAAAATCATGCTAATTTGCAAGTTATTTTATAGATAAAAACTCATAAAATTTATCATATTTATACTTGAGGTTCAAAATTTTAACACTAGGTTGTCCATAAGCTAATCTTCAAAAATATATAAAAAAATTTCTACCGGACTTAAAGGAAAAATTTTTATGACTCTTTGAAATTTAAATTTTTACGAAATTGCATACTATTGCATTATATTTCAATTTAAATATAAAATACTATATTATTATATACGCATTTTAGACCAACATATTAACTCCATTCAGAATCGTTATTCATATACAATGATACCTATCATTGCATTCAAATTAAACAAATCCATTGTAATAATGACCTATAAACGAGGTGCACTCCACCCCCAACTGTACAGCAGAGCGAGGCCCATCCGGTTCTTTTTTTTTTTGGATTTCTTAATTTATTATAATTCTATGTACCTATACCTTCTACATACCTTATATCCCCGTTAATTAAATTAAGGTTATTGATGTATAAAGATTTAAGATTAAATTATATTATACTTTCACTAACATGTCTTATGAATAAATCGAAATATGAATAAATACAAATGAATTAATATTGAAAAATAGTTAGCCCAAAATCGAACAAAATATAAATAAGGACTTTATTCAGATTTTAATACACATAACTATGCAAGTAATCAAATCCTTTGTAAACTGTATATGGAATTAAAATCAGTATCATTGCTATATTTGTGAATGTAATCTGAATCATTTTTAAAAATAATCTTTTGTGATACGGACTTGGAATTTAAGTGATAGTAGAAAATAAAAAAAACGAGTTGATATGTATCCTGATCAAAATATGCAGTTGTATTGGACATGCTATAGCTAGATACCATACTGAAAAAAATTATGCAAAACCTTGAACGTAGAGTACATACAAATTAATTATTTTAATTTAGTTATATCCGATTAAACAGATATTATGATGAGAAGTATTTTATCAATCAGTACACTTGGAACAATTTTAGTTTCACCACTGGAATCGACGACGGGAATTATCGATCTGGAGAATTTGGTATCACTTTAGACGCCATGCAGTTCTTTATGTATAGTTTTGAGGATACCATTTCGGGTGTTATTTCAGCCCCATTGAAATATCAATTTTGTCTAACAGTATATTATGCGTACATCCGAATCGACAAAAACTTTTAATCACCGCGCGAAATCGACGGAATCGAATATCTATAATACGTGTTGCAAATGAATAATGTACACACACACATGCGCGCACACACAACCACACACATACACACACACACACACACACACACACATACACACACACACACACACACATATATTATTTGCGAAATATAACCCTTTTCACAGGTAGGTACCTATCTTTAATGGCGGTGAATGATTCGATTTTTTTTCGCGGGAAAAATTACCAATAGAATATATATCGACTGGAGAATGCCAGAATCTATATGTACATACCCATAATATAAAATCCGCGTCGGTAATGAATATTTAGTAGTACTTAGGTACCTAATATTATTGCGACGTAATAATTCCAAAGTGATATTATCGAGAAGAAGCGACAAGTTCTCATCAGAAGCTGAACAAACCACCGATTGGAACGCGCAATATCGTGTTTGCGAATCTCCGTCACGGACGGCTGTCACCCGAACAGTTCCTTTTTATCGAGGTCATATAAACGATTAAATGTCTGCATTTTCGCCCAAAAGCCTTTGAGAATTTCACACTCGAACCGTACCCGCAGTGCAGTAGACATTATATTATGTTAAATCCAGATGACACATTTTCTCAACCCAATTGGCTTTCTTGTATTTACATACAATACGCAAATACAAAATAATAACCATACACGACCGTGTAGTGTTGTCATTCAAATTTACGCTAACAGCATAATGTTATATTTATTAGCTTACGTGTATTCCTGAATAAATTATTTATTTATTTGTATACATACGTTCCGAAGCCGTTACTATGTACACACAACACTTTTCATTCATTTTCTTTTCTGTTTTTTACGTTTGTCTTTTTACGTCTTTTTTCTTATTACAGGAAATATTTATCGGGACATTTGACTGAGCCAAATTGTTACTGCAGTAGATTGTTACTCAGCTCGTTTAAACGTTAAATATTTAGATAACCTCGATATAGGATGGGCAAATCTTAATTTATATAATAGATTTTAACTAAGTATGTAATAAAAAAACAAAATTGAGTAGGTATTTGTTTGAAGACTATGAATCCTGGTTCGACATTCAATTTTTATACAGCATTGTCTTAAGAAATATATTTTACTGTAAATATAAACATATAATACACGTTGTTTGCTATTAAAGTGATAACAGATCAAATCTTTATCGGCCGGAAAGTTGTCGTCGTCCGTCCAGGTAGAAATATTAGGATTCCATTTATTTTTAATAAGATGGAAATATTATTGGCCTCCTTTTTGGTCAGATTTCATCGCGGAACATTAAAAATATTGTTTATCAATAAAACAAGAATTTACCGAAAAAAGAAGTAGCAGGTTCCATTCAATGTTGAAAACTCCCTTCGCGTGATCGTATTAATGTCTATAATATTTGGTATTAAGATTTTGAAAAAAATACATTTCTTAGTTTGTTGGTTCGAAAGCATTTTTTATTATTATTATGCTATTATACATTTCGAGCGACATTAACTTTGAAAATATTGTAATTCCATTGTGACTTGGTCGTGTGTATTATCGTGATCCACTCTTTATAATATTATACCAATAAAATAAAAATATGCTGTATGATATGGTATACATGTACGTACAGAGTGTAATATTTTGTTTGAATCGATTCTCCGCAAGCAATCCCGTCACTATAATGAAGCTAATTTTCCTTATTTTTTATTTATTTATTTTTATTTTTTTCACAACTCATGCGAATAAAATCCGATTAAAATTCCATCACTGGTACGGTTCACATCGAACAAAAATAAAGTATTAGTATAACAGCCTTATTTTGTATACCGAATGGCCCACCGTGATGTACTGATATCTCAACAAAAATAATATCACTGTATAGGTTATATACATTTATAACATGATTAATTTTTTTTGAACGTGTTTTATCTGTTTTTATTTCTTTATTACATATTGTTTTTATTTATTTCGCTGTTCAAATTTATACTACCATATAATTAAGTATATAAGGAGAAAAAGATAAATGTAAATGTGTTGTACATAAGATAACTCCTAGGCCTTCACTAGAGTCTAAACTTAGTGAGGCCTAGTAATCCTTACTGAAATTTAATTAAATAAAAATTGAATAATAAATAAAAAAATAACAATACTATAATAATAGTTTATTAAACAAAAAAAAAAATTTTAATTACAAATGATAATTTACAATTATAAACATAATATAATAACGATATTGTAACAATAAATGAATAAAAATGTTCACTGTAAGCTTTTTTCAAGTTTACGCTATCCGCTAAATTTTTTTTTATTATTTCTAACAATAATTAAATAATACATTATAGACAATGTGAACTGCAGTGTATGGTTTCCCATGTACAATTTCGAGATCATGATTACGTTTATCGTAATAATTCACCGCCCCGGAAAAACAACGACTTAACTGCAAAATTGAATATACATGTACTAAATGCTTCAATGAGTTTAGATATAGCGTACGCATAATGTAGAAAAACGACGTAGCTATAGTTGTATTTTGGACCATCCGAGTTGCGCGTTGTGGAAAGATCAGTTATTTGTAAAATGAAGTCGGTGTTGCCAAACATTGACATGTGAAATTGCAAATATTGCAGTTGTGTCATTGTTCTACCGGGGATATTATATTAGTGTGAACCTTGACTATCGTATGCAAATGCGGCTTGAGCATGCAAAAGACAGGGGGCTTAGCCCCGTTCAAAATTATGGATAGGTGGTGTCCGGTGGGGAAGTCATCGTTTATATTATAGATATTATTGCTGTAATATGTAAAACATATTTTTTCCTTAAAACACCATAATGGATATATTGTTCATATTCTTCATCCTCGTTACGCTGAATAATGCCAATAAATACAATATGTAAAATTCGTTTTTTAATTATGAGTATATATAATAATATATCATAGCCCTAATAAGTAATAACTCGATCAAACTAATTTTGTTTTGTTTTTTGCTAGATATCAAATTTGTGAAGGGATAGGCGGAATATTTTAGGCTTGCCCCGGTCAATTAAAATCGTTAAATTATCACTTATCATACGATACGTCTGGGCCCACCAAACACCATCCCCGTGCATTTGGCTTAAAGAGAAATACAAATTATTTTAAACATGAATATAAACGCTCATTTTTGACGCTCGATCCCTTTAGCAGACAAATGATCGTCTCGTCATCAGCAGTTCTACATTCCTTCACACCCAGGTATTTTATACCTATTCCGTGACCTGCAGTGAAAATGGGGGGGAGGGGAAAAAATATACAATCGTTCTCTAGAAAACCGCCGGCAAATCGAACGTATTATATAATGTATTATACACTGCGTCTCGTTTCCCAAACGAACAAAAAAAACCAAATAAAAGTACCGACAATGGCTAAGTGTATAAACATTTATATATATACATATATACGTATATATATATATATTATATAATGTAGAATATTATAATATACAATGTTTAATTCGAATCTTGGTCCGCACACGTTTTAATTTATGTAGCGCGCCGCGAGCGAGCGGACATCGTTTTATGTTCATTTTACAATAATAATGTCGTTCCCCGCGTAACTTCGATGATATTTTTTTATTCTTCCATTAATTATAAGTTATAACCGAAGAATTTGAATTCAAACGGTCCGTACGAACGGAAAAAAATAACTATATAAACACATAGGGCAGTTCAGAGCTTAAAAACAGATGGTTATAGTCAATGAGTTGTTGCATATTTTACACACACAGGCGGACAAGAACGTTTTAAGATTCGTATTTTTTCCTTTTATTTTAGCGACAATCTATCAGATTTTATTTTGGCTATTTTTTTCCTAAAAAATGTATTTGTTTTCACTAGTATGATTTTAAGCATAAAAACACAAGAAGTTCATAAATATGTTTTTCAAACCATTCATATCCTAACCTACAATGAGAAATAGATAAGTCGAACACAAACTATAAGTTTTCAGTCCCCTTAAACGTCCGCTGACACTCATCGTTATGTTACTGTCTTCGTGACTGCAATGGTTCGTTACTATGATTTATACAATATGTATACAAACGCTCAACTGCTGCATTGACAATATTATATTTGCATAAAATATATATAATATATTATATATTCTGCAGACGTTATATTTCGCATACAAAATGTATACAACCGTGTATAGACGTTTAGTTATGAATTATTATTATCATTATTATTATTATTATTATTATTATTATTATTATTATTATTATTATTATTATTATTATTATTATTATTATTATATGCCAAGTTATATACTTTGTGTGTATGTATATATTAATCGGGGACGATTTTCGATGTAATAATACGGTTGATATATAATCCGAAATTTGATAATCATTAATTTGCCGATTAAATACTAGTTTTACGACGTGTCGTATACGTATATATAATGCGTGATACGTATATTATAAGCTGATTATTATATGTTCGTACATGCATACTTCGAAATACGGTAGTTAGCCATGTTATATATTATATGTTGTTATTCGACTATTATACATATTATTATGTGTATCTTTACATTTATATAGTGATAAGGATTTAATAAAAACACGCAAAATCTGATGGAAATGGTTTTTTTTATTTTATTTAATCTTGACGGATTACAAATGTATTTATTAATACAAAATTTCGCATCGATATACTGCTGGTAACTGTTTCCCTGTATTTACATACTTACATAAACATGGACGATCTCTTGGTTTCTTTGAAAATGAAAAAAATAAAAATAAAAGAACAAAACTCTTGTGTCACAATTTGCATGATAATTCATACCAACACTCAGAAGTGAAGAAGCTCTGACATGTTAATTAAATTTCAATTTTCAAAGGTATAAAGATGAAATAAAAACGTACATAAAGTTTGTTGCTGAATGATTTGTTCAACAATATTCATATTTGCTATAAAATATAAATGCCTGTTTTCAAACAGTAACAGTTTTTAAAACGTCGTCAGTCACATAAAGTCGGATGTGTGACTTGAAAAATGATCATTGATTTTTAGCTACAAAACATAATATGCGATCTGTTTTATCAGTTTAATAATATATCAATAACGAGATGACTGATCAAATAAATGAATAAAATAATACCACCAGGACACGATAACAATTATAATATATATATATTTTGAGATAAAAATTGTATAATATATGATATTATATAACGTTGCAGCCCTAGCTAAAAATTACCGTACACAATTTCATCAAAAATTAAACAACCACACATATCTAATATAGTCTGTATATAAACCAGCGAATTCTAACCAAAACAAATCCCCCCTCGTTGACTAAAAAGTCACTTGGGCCGTAATCACTTGAATCTTGGCTGTGAACTTTAATCAACATCAAAGGTTATTTACACTTGTAGACCTTCCTTCTCTACTTCCATGTTTATTGTATGTCCATATTAACGGAATAAAAAAATTATAAATAATTTCTATTACAAAAAAAGTAAAACATAATAAGGAAAACTGTTAAATTCTCTCGAACGTTCATCAATTATTTAAGGGGTAAGAAATAATAATAATGTAGTCATTATTTTAAAATCGCGAACTTTGTTCACATGTATAATAATAGTATCGCAGACGTCATAAATATTTATTTTCAAAAAGAGTCTCGTTCCACGCGAAAGTTGTTCAAATAAAACACTTAAACGACCACAGGGTACTGAGGTGTGCTACAGTTGGATACCGGATTCTACTTGGATAGACGCGCAATATACGTAAGTTTATACACCGTGGTACCCATCTCATGTATGTTCTTGGAACTGGCGATCGAGCGACATCCTTGCGTGACGGTACCTGCAAATATCCGAATAAATATAGCTCGTACAATAACTATTTTGTTTATGCGAAAATCTTGTGTGTTCATTGCAGTTCAAAATGAAAAAATGCCATCGAGTGGTACACAAAAATTCAAAGCTTTGCCACATGTTAACCACGTGCAAACTTGAAAAACATCACGTTGGGATTTTTCGGTTTTTGAATTTCGTCAACATTGTACTAGTTATATTTATTCACACGCCATTCTCGACCAACGATACCCTAAAAGCTCGTACATAGAGATGATACGTGAAAATATTGTTACAGGAAAAAAAAATAACACCAAACGATTAACCATGGCAATATGAGTTCAAGTGTTACGTTTATATCGTCAAAACTAATGTATAATGATTTTATCTACATACGAGTATATAATACCTAATACTACTACCACAAATCTGCTAATGCAGTTTATAAACATACATAATAAAATTCTCATATTTTTTGCACAATTTTATTTATTCATTTATTATCATCTACTGTGCATATATTTCAAATACATAATTTAATATTATAACTTATAATATGTATTTTCATCAGTGGTGCTTGTCCAGTTCCTTTTATGTGATAAAATTGACATGTAAAATGGGCCGAGCGAAACAAGCCTAAGATTATACCACAGTATATTTTAAATTTTAAAATTTTCTTCTATCATGGACTATTATACCACTGATGAAAGGGTTTTCCCCAGTTAAGATTACTAAACAATACTATGTAGAAAAAAAAATGGTTTGCAAAAGGTTGAGAATCATTGATGCCTTGGACAATCACCTCGGAAAATCGCTATTATCCGTAGAAAAAGTAATTTCTGTTTTTTACATGAACTTGTTAAATCATTGTTGGAAAAATCATTTTAGGTCTTGAACGGAGTGATGTTCGTATTGATTTTACAATAATGTGTATTATTTGTATCTGATAACACGTTTTGGAGCAGTGAAAATACTTCGATTTTCGTATACAGCCACTTTTCTGAGAGAAAAGTAAATCTCATTAGTATGTTGGAATATCAAAGATCAACAATTTTTGATAGCATTTAAAAGCATCGCAAATGATCATAAAATTTTTTTGGAAAACTGGGCATTTTCACGCAAAACTACTTCTTGATAAAATAATTTTTTTAAAATACTCTAACTCAAACACGAAAAATTGCAAATACTTGAAATTTTCACTAATTATTTATATAACTCCAATCCCTTACTTTCCGGCGCACACACATAAACATTAGAACAAACCATTTTCGTTTGACGTATATACCTGATGTCATTACCGTGAGTAGAATACGGTCAGTACGTCCTGGATGAATGTCCGCGTACACAAGAGTTTGGAGATGTGTGGACCATTTTCATGCAGTTACTATAATAAACGTTATTTTTTAGATTCTGAACGGAGTGATGGAAACTATTGGTTTTACAATGATGTGTGTTTTTTTTTTATTTTTTTTTTTTTATTTTTTTTTTTTTTGTGTCTGTAGACACGATTTTTGGTAGTAAAAATTCTT